>JAOTRA010087199.1:0-12257 GCA_026260255.1 Pseudolaguvia tuberculata | reverse complement strand
TCCCGGCCGGGATTCGAACCTGGGACCTTCTTGTTGTGAGGCGACTGTGCTATCCACTACGCCACCGCGCCGCCCTGTAAAAATATTTTTTTAAATGTTATTCTAAAGGCTGTATTTCAAAATTACCGGTCATAGAAGTTGGTTGGGATGTGGTCAATAAACACTTCCTGAGACATATAAGTGTAAGGACTGTGCCTTCGGAGGACCGCCTGCAGAGGGTGCCATCACCTGAGTTCTAATGGACAAATTCGGCCATTTTGGGCGTAGTCCGCCTATATAAGCAGGTGGTTCTCTGGAGGTCTTTGTGAAGTATTGTTGCCCTAGGCCTTACTAAGCAATCTCGATCTCACTGCCGCTCTCTTAACCTCTCTGCTAGAAGGCTCACCTGTAAAGTTGCAATGGACTGAAGCTGCGTCCAAGGCGTTCGGAGTACTTAAACGTAAATTCACATCCGCACCTATGCTCAAGCACCCTGATCCCTCTCTCCTGTTTGTAGTAGAGGTTGACGCAAGTGATCGCGGAGTAGGGGCCATCCTATCTCAGTCACACGGCACTCCCGCTTAGCTGCACCCATGCGCTTATTTTTCGCGGAAGCTAACGACGGCAGAGAGCAACTACGATGTCGGCGATAAAGAGGTACTAGCCATAAATGAAGCATTATTAGAATGGCGACACTGGATGGAAGGTAGCGCTCATCCGTTCACGGTGCTAACGGATCACAAAAATCTGGAATACGTAAAGGAAGCTCACCGACTGAACGCTCGCCAAGCTCGATGGGTGTTGTTTTTTTAGCCGCTTTGACTTTACTATTACCTACAGGTCAGGATCAAAGAATGGCAAAGCAGACGACCTTTCACAGAGGTATGACTTGATCAAGCCGGAGGGCAGTGCAAAGACCATCCTCAACCCCAGTGTAGTAGTAGCTCCTGTGCTGTGGGACCTAGCCGAGGAGATTCGGAAGGCCATTGAACACAATTCTCCACCCCAGAGTGCTTCTCCCGGTAAGATCTTTGTGCATTCAAATTTTAGGCAACGTCTATTGACCTGGGCGCACTCCTCATTGAGTACAGCTCACCCTGGTGTTCGAAGAACCCTAGAACTGGTGCAAGAGCGATATTGGTGGCCACGCATGGTGGAGGAGGGACGTGCATTTGTCAGATCTTGTAATGTATGTGCTCAAGCTAAAACGCCACGGCACTTGCCGGAGGGCCTTCTACACCCTTTGCCGGTTCCTCAACGGCCTTGGTCTCACGTTGCAATAGACTTTGTTACGGATCTACCGGCTTCCAGTGGTAACACTGCGATTCTGACAGTCGTGGATCGATTTTCCAAATCCTGCTGGTTGATTCCTCTGAAGGGGTTGCCGACTGCATCGGAGATGGCTAACCTCTTATTTGACTTTGTTTTCAGGATTTATGGGCTGCCTGAGGATATCGTATTGGACCAAGGCCCCAATTTACCTCTAGAGTTTGGGCAGAATTTTGTAAGCGCCTGTACACAATTGTAAGCCTCACCTCGGGGTACCACCCGCAGTCCCACGGGCAAGCAGAGAGCCAGAACCAAGAACTGGGGCGGTACCTTTGCTCTTACGAGCAACATCGTTGGAGTGAATTCCTGCCCTGGGCCGAGTACACGCAAAATTCGGCCACGGGAGTGGCCCTAGAACACATAGAACCCTAGAACACCGTTTCAATGTGTTCTAGGGATCCAGCCGCCCCTATTCCCATGGACAGGAGAGCCGTCTAGTGTGCCGTCTGTAGAGGACTGGTATCGTCGCAGTGCTCGAACGTGGGAGGAGGCCCATGTGAGACTGGAGAAGGCTATTCGGACTTAATAGAAGCAGTCTGATAAGCAACAAAAGCCAGCTCCCGAATATCAGCCTGGGCAAAGAGTGTGGCTGTCCACTCAGCATCTACGTCTCAAGCTCCCCTGCAAAAAACTTAGTCCTAAATACATTGGACCGTTTAAGATACAGGGCTGAATTAATGAGGTATCTTACAGACTCCAATTGCTGGCGCACATGCACATTAATCCTACGTTTCATGTTTCTTTTCTAAAGCCCAGTGGCCCTAATGAATCTCAACCGGAGCCACCAGCCCCCATCAAGTTGGACGATGGACTAGCCTACACGGTTCAGGACATTTTCAGTTCCAGAAGAAGGCGTGGGGGTTTGCAGTATCTGGTGGACTGGGAGGGCTATGGTCCTGAGGAGCAGTCCTGGGTGCGCACCTCTGACATTCTTGACCCGTCGATCCTACGAGACTTCCACACACGCCATCCAGACCTCCCGGGCCCGCATTCGAGGGGGCGCCCTAGAAGGCCACAAGGAGGCGTTCCTAGGGGAGGGGGTACTGTAAGGACTGTGGCCTTCGGAGGACCGCCTGTAGGGCGCCATCACCTGAGTTCTAATGGACAAATTCTGAGTCTGCCATTTTTGGCGTGGTCCTCCTATATAAGCAGGTGGTTCTCTGGAGGTCTTTGCAAAGTATTGTTGCCCTAGGCCTTACTAAGCAATCTCGATCTCTGTGTATTTATGCTATATGGATTATCGACCTTTGCTGTGTTTTTGACTATTCTCTGGATTACCCCTTTTGGACTTGTTTGCCTTCCACTTCCCCTTTCCAAAATATATACCTTATATCAACTCTGCACAATGGATTCTTCTAACTTGCCTACAGCCTGTTTGTTACAATAAGTTATCTTTCAGGTTGAACAACAAAAACAAAAGTATTGTCTTTTAACCAATACTTACTGATGTCAAGTTTCATCTTTTCTACTACTCTTTGCTTTTTATTTCATGTTTGTCTGCCGGGATCAAGATATAAGATTTCTGTTCTATTAATAAAATGTACATTAAAATAAACATGTTCAAATTAGGAGCCCTTCAAAATGTGTGCCCAAGCCTGAGCATTAGTGATTTACATTGGAACCCACACTGCTAATTGAATAGCAAGTGCATCTGGCTACAAGAAAAAAAGGGTTTACATCGCCATTACATAACCTTGTGTTTTGTTTTTCATTGTTTTGCTGCTTTGTCCATGAGTGGTATGCAAAAATGGTCTGGTTTGTTTTAGAACATATAATTTCTTACATGACATTCACCATTGAGATGCTTTTTTTTCTTTCTCTTAGGCAGACTTAAAAGGTAATTACTTTGCCATGTCCATGTTTCAGTTGGGAAAACTTTGTAGGCACAGGATATGAGCTAGAGTGTTCTGGTCTCACACAAGCCTCCAGAAGAGCCCGCAGCCAGCAAACTGTTGATAATTAATCGAAGTGAATACAGAATGTCTTGCACTTCTATTTGTTCTCCTCTGCCAAGTCAGTGCGCCAGAAACGGAAACCTGAGATTTTTTAATAATAAAATAACCTACATTGGCCTTAGCAAATTGTGCAGTGTGCAAGGATTTTTTATTGTATAATGGTTTCAAGTTTAATTAACGTTTAATCAGGGAATTAGGACTTATTTTTGCTTAGTGACTTTGCTGGGTAAAGCCAACTATTTTGTGATTCAGCAGAAAACTACGGGTGGCTGAGACATGCAAAACAAAAAAACAAACTAACAAATTTACTAATTAAGAAACAAATCCAAAATAAAATAACAAATCTAAAAACATGTCACTTTTATAACTGTAACATGTGCTACTCCTCCTGATCGCCACATGATGGCGAATTCAAACAAAGTGTTTCCTGTTCTGGGGTAAAGGATGAGGGCGCCATATATAAGTGAGCCAGTTGATAGCTTAGTCTCATGGTCTCAGTGCATTTGAGCCTTAGTGGATTTATAGCACCACAATCAGTTGGAAGAAAATTCTGGGGTGGTCCACATGGTCAGGAACACTGTCTGGTAAAGCACCTTGATCTAGCCAAGGTTTTCAGCACTAGTGATTGAGGTTTTGAACTTCTAAGTAATTCTTGTCCGCCCAATTACTCCCCTGTCACAACCAGAAACCCTTGCACTTGAAATGTACATAGAGCAAGCATTCAAACATTAAAAGAAAAATTAACATCCCTTTCTACACTTTGCCACCCAGATCCCTTTGTACTATCCTGGTTGAAGTTGTGGGGTGGGTCCTCTGCCAAACTTCATCCCTGCGCTTTCTTCTCACATAAGCTCACCCATGCCAAACCCAACTAGGGAAACAAGTTACTGGTTGAGTGGAGGTATTGTTTAGATCACAAATTGGAGTACATGAAAAGGGCGTAAAGCCTGGTGGTAAGTTTTTTTCTCCCAGTTCCAGTTTACTGGTATGTATCATCCTTGGATGAAGAATAGTAAAGAACCACCCACCGGCAACCAGCATTGCCTAGAGAATGCCTAAACGATTGGACTTATGTCTCAGCCAAATTTATCCCACACACCTCCCTCACCCTAGTATTCAATGGACCCTATACCTCATTTCCCATCAATACTAGTGGTCTCAGCTCCAACTGAAAGATTTGTTAAGATGTGCTCTGTTTGTGCCCAACTGAAAACTTCGAAGCACTTGCCAGAGGGTCTTTTTCACATGATCGCTATACTGCAATGCCCTGGTCACATCTCCATACACTTTGTTGCAGACCTACCGCCGTCGCAGGGACGCACCACAATTTTGTCTGTTACAGATAGGTTTTCAAAGGCTTGCCAATTTGTTCCTCTTAAGGGCTTTCTCACTGCCACTGAGACTGCCACCTAATTGTTAAACCCCACTTTTCGTTTTTATGGATTACCCGAAGATTTTGTGTACGACCGTGGTCCCCAGTTTCTGTCACATGTATGGTATGAATTCTACAAACCTTGACATCAATGTTAGTATGTCTTCAGGTTATCAGCCGCAGGCCAATGAAAAAGTGGAACAACTTAACCAGGAGCTGGGCCAATGCCTATGATCCTATTGCACACTGGAGCAAAATTGATGGAGTAAATTTCTTCCCTGGGCTGAGTATGTGCAGAACTCTC
This sequence comes from Pseudolaguvia tuberculata, assembly GCA_026260255.1. NCBI lineage: Eukaryota > Metazoa > Chordata > Actinopteri > Siluriformes > Sisoridae > Pseudolaguvia > Pseudolaguvia tuberculata. Next base: position 7,318 of record JAOTRA010087199.1, on the reverse strand, counting down.
TTGCTCACTCATGTAATGACCTTGCACCATTTCAATGTGTTCTAGGTTATCAGCCTCCTCTGTTTTCGGGGAACCATCGTATGTGTTTTCGATGTAGGCCTGGTACCAGCGCAGTGCCAGGGTCTGGGAAAGTGCCCGTATCAGTCTGCAGTGAGGGGTAGATAGACAGAGACAGCATGCAAATTGCCAATAGCGCCACCACCACAGGTGCGCAACTGGTATTGCTGTCAACAAGAGACCTATGTCTTAAACTGCTCAATAAAAAGTTCAGCCCCAGGTACATTGGACCGTTTAAGGTGGTTTTGAGATTCAATGAGGTATCCTATCGCCTGCAACTGTTTCCCACCTACCACATCTCACCAACATTCCATGCTTACCTGTTAAAACTGTATCACGGCCACCCACAACCCTACACCTCACCAACACACCCACTGTGTCCCATTGAGTTGGAAGATGGACCAGCTTATTCACTCCACAAGATCCTTGATTCCCGCAGGCGTTGTGGGCATAGAGTGTACCTGGTTGGCTGGGATGGGTATGGCCCGGAGCAACGCAGTCGGATAAAAGTGTCAAACATCCTGGATCTGGCCCTTCTCAGGGACTTCTTTGTTAGTCACATGAGCGTTCTAGACATGTTCCTCGACTTTTAGTTTTGAATGTCAAACTCAGTTTCTGGATGGCCAGTGTCTTGCAGACCAAATAATCCAAACCAAATAATCAAGATATTGCTAGGTATATTTGAAACTTAGAGGTAGTTGTGTTGCACCATGTTGGAGCTAAAGTCTGCAGGACAGGCCTTCTAGAAACCAAGTTTGACGCCTGAAATTTAGAACATTAAATGATTAAAATGAATAATGCAATTTTATTTGCAATTGTTTTTGATGTTTTTAAATACTGAAATGGCATGTTTTTATTTTGTCTATAAATAAAGAAAGCAGCCCTACTTTCAACATAGTAATCTGAAATAGTCATATATGTCATCATTTAAGAGAATAAATGATGCAATTGTAATGTTTCTTAATTATTATTTCTACTGTAATTTCAGATTGAAATAATTATTTTGAAGATACACACTAGAGGATCATTGGGTCTTTAAAATTTATTTTATAATTATGTTAAAGAGGTATTTTTACGGGACCACAAATTAGGGATTTATCGGGTAAGAAGATGAATGAATGAAATGTATTGTAACGACGGGTGAGCACAGACAATAGAGCCGAATCCATAATGCGGTAAAGAATGATGGTTTAATGATAGTGAGGGGTGCAGATATATATATACAGTGAAACACGTAATCCAAAAACATGAAGACACCCAGATGGAGAAGTCCACAGATTGTCCAAACAGTTTCCAAAAGGTTTACAAAGTCTCAAAACACGGCGTACATTTGCAATTACCTACACCTGCGCTTACCGGTGTGTCACCTTAAATATTGCGTCATTTCCCTGGCAACCTAGTTGCTAGGACAACGACGGCAAACATGTTCGTAACATTTTGACAGCCGCTGCCGCGCGAGGGGCAGAGCCTCGTCTGTCGATGCCGCGCAAAGGGCGTAGCCCAGTTCGCCACCTTACATAACCCCCCCCCTCTAGAGGACGCCTCCTGGAGTCCTCCAAGGCGCATCCCCGTCGAAAACAAAAAACAAAGAGGAAACACCGGGGCGAGGCTTCCAAGCCCCTAGGAGGAAGAGACGCGGGAACTCTGATGACCGCCTAGGGAAACCGGAAGGCCACAATGGGAAACCAGAAAGCCGCAAAGGGAAACCTAGAGGGACCGGAGGGGACCCAGAAAAAACCGGAGGGACCTCTAAGGGGACCGGAGAGACCACTGAAGGGACCAGAGGGACCTCTAAGGGGACCGGAGGGACCACTGAAGGGACCGGAGGGACCTCTAAAGGGACCGGAGGAACCTCTAAGAGGACCGGAGGGACCACTGAAGGGACCGGAGGAACCTCTAAGAGGACCAGAGGGACCACTGAAGGGGCCGGAGGAACCTCTAAAGGGACCGGAGGGACCACTGAAGGGGCCGGAGAAACCTCTAAGGGGACCGGAGGGACCACTGAAGGGGCCGGAGGAACCTCTAAGGGGACCAAAGGGACATCTAAGGGGACCGAAGGGGCCAGAGGGACCTCTAAGGGGACTGAAGGGGCCAAAGGGGTGGAGGGACCTCTAAAGGGACCGAAGGGCCCGGAGGGACCTCTAAAGCGGCCGTAGGGGCCTCAAGAAACTCTGAAGGGGCTGTAGGGGCCTCAGGAAACTCTGAAAGGGCCGTAGGGGCCTCGGGAAACTCTGGAAGGGCCATAGGGGCCTCAGGAAACTCTGAAAGGGCCATAGAGGCTGAGAGGGACTCTAGGGACTCGGTAGGGACCGAGAGGGACTCTAGGTACCGAGAGGGTACCTCTAAACACGTAATCCAACATTAACATAACATAAACAAAGATAAGTCCACAGATTGTCCCAACAGTTTCCAAAAGTCTCAAAACACGCCGTACATTTGCAATTACCCACACCTGCGCTTACCGGCGCGTCGCCCTTAAATATTTAACCTAGTTGCCGGGACGACGCCGCCAAACATGTCCGTAACATTTTGACAGCCGCGGCAGTGTGAGGAGCGGAGCCTCGTCTGTTGATGCCGCACGAGGGGCGGAGCCCAGTTCGCCACCTTACATGTATCTTGTATGTTGCTACACCGATTCTACCCCAGCAATGAGTTTATTAGAAAAATGTTGCCTGAAATTGATCCTATCTGGAGTTGGTCAGAATGCTCTCGATGATGCAATGGTAGAAGCTCGTTAGAATCTCCGGGGACAGATGAGCTTTTTTTAGACTCCTCAAAAAGAACAGGCGCTGTTGTGCTTTCTTAACCAGAGCTGAAGTGTTCTGGTGCCAGGACAGATCATCAGAGATGTGAACCCCCAGGAATTTAAAGCTGGAGACCCTTTCTACCTCAGTTCCATTTAAGTAGACAGGAGAGCGTTTCCTGCTGTTATATTTCTGAAAGTCCACAATGAGCTCCTTAGTCTTTGTGGTGTTTAGGGTTGTTGGTGGCAAACCCCGATGTCAGGCCTTGGATTTCTTCCCTGTAGGTCGATTCATCATCGTTGCTAATCTGGCCGACTATGTTGGTGTCATCTGCATACTTGATGAAAAATGCAGCCATGAGGAATGCCGGTGTTCAGGATGAGGGTTGAGGATAAATGTTTGACCAATCTAACTGCCTGAGGTCTGTTGGTGAGAAAGTCCAGAATCCATCTGCAAGTAGAGATGCAGATACCCAGGTCATTGAGTTTAGTGATCAGTACAGTGGGGACAACCATACTGAAAGCAGAATAAAGTCAATGTAGGTGTTGTTTTTGTCCAGGTGGGTGAGGGCTGAATAAAGAGCTGTGGAAACTGCATCCACAGGCAAACTGGTGTGGATCCAGTGTAGGTGGTCGGCCTGCAATGAGGGGTTTCAGAAGCAGTTGACAATAGGGGTAAGTGCAACCAGACGAAAGTCATTCATGCTTTCATCAGCATAATGTATAGGCAATGGAGTGATGGTGGTACTTTTCAGGCATGTAGGAACCATGGCTAGGTGCAGTAACAGGTTGAAAATGTCAGTAAAGACCTGTGCTAGTTGTCCAGCACATGCTCTGAGAACACGTCCCGGTATGCAGTCAGGACCAGCTGCCTTACGTGCATTCACTCTGCTAAATGCTTTCACGTGTTTGATGGTAGTGATATTATCAATGCATGTGTTGATATATCCCAAAACAGATGAAGTATAAGTGTCTATGTCAGTGTGAGAGTCCAATGTGGCCTGTGATGTAAGCATGTTCCAGTCAGTGACCTGAAACTGTTGCTGTAGAGATGAAATGGCTCCCTTTGGCCAGACCTTTACAGTCCTAACAGCTGATTTCACACTCCTGATGAGTGGTGTGTATTTGGGTAGCAGGAACAAAGAGAGGTGATCAGACTGTCCTAAGTGGGGGAGGGTTGTGTAAGCCTCAGGTATGTTTGTATATGCTTGATCCAGTGTGTTTTCCCCTCTAGTGGAACAGTGGATGTTCTTGTGGAATTTTGGGAAAACAGATTTTAAGTTGGAGTGGTTGAAGTCTCCAGCAATGATGAAAACTCCTACAGGATGTGCAGACTGTTGTTTGCTGATATCTGCATGTAGATGCTCCAAGCTAATTTAGCATTAGCATCAGGTGGAATGTACACTGCAGTCACAAGAATTATCTCTGTAAATAAAAAAGTCAGCACTTAATCACCAAATACTCTAAGTAAGAAGAGATATGACTTTCAGTAACAATTGAGTTCGTGCACCATGAATTGTTAACATAAATGCACAGTCCTCCTCCTTTGCGCTTACCAACCTGTCCAATGGATTCCTAGGCACAGATGCGATACCAGGACCTAAATATTCTGATTAGGGTATTAGGTTGTTTAGTCTAACCATATAATGTAGCAAAATTAGAAAAAGACAATGATAAAACATTTTGACCAACAGCATTTGAGACAGGTTTTTGTTCATAAAATACATTATGTAATAAAAGATTTCTAATTACTTATTTAATTACCAATGTAATTAAGTATAATCTTAAATCTCACATCTACAACATTCCGTTGTGTTGAACGTGAGTTAAAGGAATACTGTCGTTAACTAGTTTGTGTTTATGAACAAACTTTGTACTTAGATGGAAAGTTACCAGCAGCATCTGTTTCTTTTCCTGACTCTCCATCTCTCCCTTAAACACTGTCTGACATTGTGCTCACACTTTTAGGTGAAAATGTCTATTGGCTTTCGTTTCATTTTTATTTCAACATCCTTAATCAAATGCTGCCAGTAATGTGATTATAACTTTGACATTGCAATCTGTATCTGCTGACGTGGCAAAAGGTTAAATAAATCAAAACCCACAGGGAAAATAAATCACAAGAGAGGATACTAGGATATGAGTAAAATCCCAGAGCGCTTGATGCAAAGCCAAAAACGCTAACCAGCTGCTTGCACTTGATGAAGTAACATATACATTTATCAGGATTTTGTTGATCAAATTTGACAATTTACAATATACGCTGCTGATGTACTGTGGGATTTTCAGTGTTCTGAACGTCAATTCTGTTGAGATTTTATTTTATTGTTTGTGGATGTTCTTGTTCTTGAGTTTAAACAGCAAGTCTGTGCACTGTTATATGAACACTTATAAGCTGGCAGCTAACCTAAAATTGACCTTCCAAACAAACATGCCTTTTAGCATATCTGCTCTGTGTTTAAAACAACTCAATATACATCATATCCATTTAAATTTCAGCACTGCTCTTTTTTTATTCAGTATTTTAAACTTTTTAGTGTTAATAGAGCTCCACCACCACCAACTCCACCACTGTCGGTTCCTCTTGATTTCATTCAAAACTCTAGGAATGCAGAACGCAATGAGGTTGCGCATAAAACACCTCTAATTCTTGGTTACCGTGGTTGCTCATATAGGATCGTGTCATATCCTGGAAGTAGAGAAAGATTTTAGAGTGGTCAAAGCCTTGTCACTTAAACTGTTTGTCCAAAGAGGCTCTCAGCCTCTACCCTACTAGCCTCTATTAAAATGTGCCCCAAAAATTTACTCACTGTGTACAGCGATCTGGAGGTGGTTTTTAGTAAGGAGAAAGCTTCAGAGTTACCATCACATTGATTGGTTGAGTTCTTAGCAAACACAACCCAGCCTAAGACTCATGTCTACCCTTTATCAAGACCAGAAACAGTGGCTTTGGACAAATACATTCACTAAAAAAAGATGGGAGTCTGCAAGCGTGCATAGTTTACAGGGGTCTAAATGAAATTACAGTAAAATATCGTTATCCATTACCATTGGCGAGCTGCTCTAGAACCATACAATCTTTCTAAATTTGATCCGTATCTGTAAATGAGATGAGTGGAAGACGGCGTTCAACACCCCTAAAAAACATTACAAATATTTAGTTAATGCTATTTGGCCTCTACGATCTTTCAATCATTTATAAATGAAATCTTCTGAGATTTGCAAAATATTTGTGTCATAGCCTACATCAATAACATTCTGATATATTCGAACGACTCATCCCAGCATGAAGTGCCCGTACGATTGGTTTTACAGCGGCTCCTACACAATAATCTTTTCATGAAAGCTGAAAAGTGTGAATTTCACCAAACAGAAATCCAATTTCTAGGATATTGTATCAGCTCGAATGGTGTGTCTATAGAACCTGACCGGGTACACACTTTCACACTGTTATATATGGTTGAAATGACAATATAGCTTGAACTTGAACCTAGCAAGTGTTCATACAGAATCAAGGTACAAAATATTAGGTTTCGTATTAATGCAAGTGAATTCATTAGTTGATTTTTATTTTATTTAATGTTGAAAAATACAGACATTTAGACCTGACTGAAAAAGGAAGCCCTGTTTTGTTCCCATTAGGTTATAAACATCTAACAGATGATTTATTTCACTTGCTGGCACCACAGCCATATTAGAGATTTTATCAAGCCCACTCTTGTTGGTGTTTTTTTGCTTACCCAGAAGCCCCAAGCTCATTTTAGAATGATTTGATCAGGTCTAAAAAGGAAATTAGCCATTTTCCAAAAAGGAAATTAAAAAGCCAGCCACCAGGACTGAGGATTGAGTTGTTAAGAAATCAAAGACTTTAAGCTCAATAGTGCTTGAACAAAAATACTGCTTATCGTCCATCCTTTAACATGTGTTCACAGCAGCTTTTGTTAGCAATATAATGCCTTGTAAGACTATATACAAAATACCTGGCTAAAGGCCAAGCAGGCTGTACTAGAATATTAGATATAGTTATAAATAAGTGTAAATCGAAAATCAAATAGCATTATAGTATATTTAAATAATTATTATTGCTGCCAGTCTCTATTTATTTATTGAAATATTTCTTTAAAATTCCAATTGTTTGTCACATATACATGATTTATACACTGTATAACATAAGGTGAAATGTTTTTCTTCGCATATTCCAGCTTAGGAGGTAGAGACCAGAGTACAGGGTCAGCTATTATAAAGCAGCCCTGGAACAAGAAGGATTTAGGGTCTTGATCAAGAACCAACAGTGGTCTCCTGGTCTCCCAATGAGCAACTTGATGACTAAACCATTTGAGTCACCACTGCAAACATTGATTTGTTATTAGTCTCTTTTTCTGTAGAATGTTTTCAAGACAACATTTGTTGATCGCCATTTTTAGGAAACCATTTAAAACTATTAGTAACCCAGCCATTAGGGTTGCACAAGCCAGTGCATTCTTAGTGCCGGTCCCAAGCCCGGATAAATGGGGAGGG
>JAOTRA010087191.1:0-12257 GCA_026260255.1 Pseudolaguvia tuberculata | reverse complement strand
CATACATACATTTATACATACATACATACATACATACACACATACCTACATTTATACATACATACATACATACATACGTACATACATACACACATACCTACATTTATACATACGTACATACATACATCTTACTACTTACTTTACATACTTTGTTCTTTCCCTCCCTCTCTCCATCTATCCACCGCAAAGCATCATCCACTATCCAAAAAGAACATGTAAATACAATAGTATAAATATAAGTACAAATATAAATACCTGAATTGTCCATAAAATATAATAGTTTGTGTACCTGCTCAGTCCTTTTGTGATCCTTGTGCTACTTTAAAGTGTTCACATTTCACAGTCCTACCACTCCTGAATCCACACACACACACACACACACACACACACACACACACACACACACACACACACACACACACCTTTTTACTGAAGAACTTTTTTCTTTTCCTCCTCAACGACTGCTCTGTAATTCATCATCCTCTGCTGCACATTACCATCACCACCTAAAGCATAAATACTGCCTTCAGTGACTTCCATCTTTATTTTTCCATATTTACATTTACAGTATTTGGCAAACTTATCCAGAGCAACTTAAATTTATCTCTGGGGTTGTTAAGGGCCTTGTTCAGGGTTGGCAGCTTGGTAATGCAGGGATTCAAACTGTGTATCTTCCAGTTAGCAGTCCAACATCTTAACCACTGAGCTACCATTTCACGCCTATATTATATATCAATATGTTTCTTTTGCATGTGCAGGTCAGTTCAGGGCAATAATTGGTTCAAACTGATTCATTCATTCATTCATTCATTCATTCATCTTCTTATTCCCTAATTCGGTGTCACAATAGTCTGCCGAACCTGTCCCAGCGCACATAGGGAAAGAGGCGGAGTTACACCCTGAGAGGTCGCCAGTCCATCTCAGGGTAACACATAGACAAACAACCATTCACACACACATTCACTCCTATGGACAATTTACAATCACCAATCCCTTAAAACTACATGTTTTTGGACAGTGGGAGGAAACCGGAGTACCCGGAGGAAATTCACGCAAGCGCAGGGAGAACATGTAAACTCCACACAAAGACCCCCAGTCCAGGAATTGAACCCGGGATCTTCTTGTTGTGAGGTGACCGCGCCACCCCAGTTCACACTGATTTCATTCATTCATTCATTCATTCATTCATTCATTCATCTTCTTACCCGTTTATTCCCGAATCCGGGGCACGGGGGTCTGCTGCGCCAATCCCAGCACACATAGGGCGAGAGGCGGGGGAACACCCTGTACGGGTCGCCAGTCCATCTCAGGGCAACACATAGACAAACAACCACAATTTAGAATCAGCAATCCACCATTAGGATGTTTTTGTTTTTTCTGCATGTTTTTGGACTGTGGGAGGAAACCGGAGTACCCGGAGGAAACCCACGCAAGCGCGGGGAAACATGCAAACTCTGCACAGAAAAATCCCGGCTGGGAATTCGAACCCGGGACCTTCTTGTTCTGAGGTGACTGTGCTATACAGTACGCCACCGCGCAGCCCCACACTGATTTCAATCGTAATTAAAACAACAATGTAAACAGCAATACAAATAATCGGATCAGAGCCCCAAAAAAGGCCTGGCCTTCATTTCTCAGTCTGCTGTGGGACAGGAAAACCTTTTTCGAAAAAAAAGAAAATAAAATAAACCAAATAGTGTTTAGAATTCGCTGATAAGAGAGCAGAAGAAATGGACAGCTAACAAAGCGTTTGCTTACACCTTCCGTATCGAGGGATCTTGTAGAAACACAAAAGGGCTGCTGATGCAAACAGTGGATAAAGAGTTGGCTTTGAAGTGACAGAACCCCTAATAGGTTTCCCGAACACATCTCTCCATTGCCGTCTAAATGTAATCCGCGGCTTCTTACGGAGGAAAAGATCACTCCCATCCAGTCCTAAATCCACTGGTCCTACTGCCAGTTTCCTAAACCCGGGTGTCTTTCATCTGCTAATTTGGCAGGTAGAATGGGTTCGGTGGAATGTTTCTACTGCCCCACAGGTAAATATTGTAGCTTTACAAAATCGTGATAATACTTATAGCAAAGTTTACAGTTAAAAAAATTTGCTGCACCATAGAATCTTCTTCTTTGTCCTTCGGCTGCTCCCGTTAGGGGTTGCCACAGCGGATCCGTGATCCGCACATTCGACTTGGCGGGAAACGGTTATCCCCCTGTCTTTCAGCCTGGTTCTTTCTTTTAGTTCCAGGGACAGGCTGGGTCTAATTTTGACCGCTTTCACAGCACGTCGGTGGGGCCTTTTAAACGGTTATCCCCCCCCCGTCTTACAGCCTGGTTCTTTCTTTTAGTCGGGGTTTTACGCTGGATGCCCTTCCTAACGCAACCCTCCCATTTATCCGGGCTTGGGAGCGGCACTAAGGCTGCACCCTAATGGCTGGGCATTTATGGCCAATTTAGACTCACCAATTCGCCTAATGTACATGTTTTTGGACAGTGGGAGGAAACCGGAGTACAAGTAATGAAAAACATTTCACTGTCGAGTAAATGTGACAAATAAGAATCTTGATGTGGTTCTTTTTTTTTCCCAAATTTACCCCAATATTCTGTGGTTACTGTACATAAATGACAAGCATGACAAGGTCCCTGTGCATAAAGCCCTTCATCTCCATTAAGACATACTGTGTTCTGGATGTTTTGGAGTAAAAGAATGTCTCCTGTACTGTACAGAATCCTGATTCTGATTCCACCCCCCTTCAACTGAATCCCAGATTAAACCCCGGACCACCAAACCTCAACATTACTGTCTGATCTCACTCATACTATTGGAACTGAATGATTGAATCCACACAATCATGTAATCCGATCTAGTGGAAATCCTGCATGTCTGGAGGGGATTACAGAAAGGAATGAAGAATGACACATCAGGAAAAGGATTATAGAATGGTTTCAATTTTAACAGTAAAACAAACAAATTGAAAAAAATCACAGTGCCAAGATTTGGTTATTTAGGAAGTGGGGGTAACTCTACTCCATCCCACCAACTATAGAACTAATGTAGAACTTCATTCATTCATTCATTCATCTTCTTGCCCGCTTATTCCCGAATCCGGGGTCACGAGGGTCTGCTGCGCCTATCGCAACACACATAGGGCGAGAGGTGGGGGTACACCCTGGACGGGTCGCCAGTCCTGTAGAACTTCAATATTGTTTCAATGCAGAACAGAGAAACAAAAGAAGAGACCAAAAAATTGGACGTTCTTACCAAACTCGCACAATAAAAGCAATAAAAACTTCCCCCTGTGGAGACTTTGAATGAAAGGAGATTTTATTTATTTATTTATTTATTTTTGTCAATAAGCAATAAAATGTTTCTGAAAGATCAGATCAACCCCACACTGAGCTATGTGAGGCTATTTACTTGATTTATAAGCCGTACAGATGCAACCAGAGAAATGAAAGCTGATCAATGGCTTGTACCTGCAATTGGCAAGACCTCATAGTCGTGTCTGAGGAAAAGGGGGGGGGGTGATACCCTGCTATTTCGGCTCCGGTTTGTGATTGGAGGAAAGACGTTTTTGTCCAAATGCGTTAAATCAGAATCGACTCATAGTCTGATTACCCAGAATGCCCCAAGCATGATGTGATTATATGAAAGGTGAAGTTATTTAATTTACAACGGAAAGCGATCAACAGGAAGAAAATTGAGGTCACATTAGAGAGCGAGAACATATCTTCACTTGAGATATTTTGCACATTTGTTTCTACATAGTTTATTATAATAGTTAAAGAATGTTTGCTGGACTGAAATCTGGTTCATTACATGACTTATCCCATGAGGAAGCTGGATAATTTATATAAGGTGCTGCTTTTTTGCTACTGTAAGGATAATGCTATGCTAATGAGGGCTTTTATGTACCAATCGTCTACCATACATCAGTGATTCCCAACCTTTTGTGTCTGGCGCCCTGTTTCATATTTAATGATATTATGGCTCTTGGTATTTCCTGAATTTGCATTCCAGTATTGTTGCAGTATTGTTGCAATGTGACCCAAATTGGTGGGAGGTTCCTCACCTGCATGGTTGATATGGTTGTTCTGGTTTCGATTTCCAGGCCGGGGGTCTTTTTGTACTTAGTTCTTTCAGCATTTGTTTGGGTTGTAGCCGGTACTCTGGTTTCCTCCCAAAGGCCATCTTTGAACTTGCAAACCACAGGATATGGCATGATGTCAAGATATGTGACCATCGAGTTATCCAGAACAAACGTCTTTTTTCTACCATCCCCAAAACGTCCTAAACCATGAGGTTGGGAGAAGTGCTAGTAGTGCAGTGGATAAGGTGGTGGACTCAAGGATTCGTTCCCCAGTCACACTAATATTCCCCCCATGGGCCCCTAAACAAGAACCCCTTGTCATCCAAACCAACACTTTGTCCATCTTTTCTGTTTACTGCCAAGACTGGTGTCTGTTTTTTTCTTCGCAGTTCAACCTCTTCACTGTCGATGGTGACAGTTGTTATTTTTGGTGGGTACAATTTAATGAAGTTGCCCGATGATTCATTTTCATCTTAAAATACACACTCTTAGGTATTTATCCTCTTGCACAGTTGTGTACCGGAACCTCCCCCTCTTTTGTCCTGTTCTCTGTTAGAAGCAGTTTGCGCTGTTCTAGGTAGGAAGTAGTTCACAGCATGTTCACTAACCCTGGTTTCCTTGCAATTTTTTCGTATTGAATAGCCGTCATTTTTACACACATCAATAGAATTCTGTGGTTTCTTTCTTTCAGAGTCTGTACACAAATCTACACAAAAAAAAACGCTGTACCAAAGACTAAACAAACTGAAAAAGAGGGTATTTTATAATGTAAATGTCTTTCTTCATAAAATTCTTCACATATCCCATCTTAGTAAGTTGGGGGTCAGAGTGCAGGGTCAGCTATGATACATCTTGGGATTGATCCCAGTGTTTACTGGTTCTTCTGATCAACAACTCAGCACCTTAACCTCCATTGCCTAACGGATACTTTATTGATCCCATGAGGAAAATACTTGATTTTTGCATATCCCGTGTTAGTAAGTTTGGGGTAAGAGCGCAGGGTCAGCTATTGTACAGTGCCCCTGGAGCAGGAAGGGTTAAGGGTCTTGCTCAAGGACCCAACATTGGCGGCCTTCAGCCTTCGGCCTTCAGCAACTCAGCATCTTAACCATTGAGCTTGTGCTAGTATCATTTTAAAATCACCATTTTTAATCATCATGGTTGCTGATGATGGGACCCTGTATTACTTAGGAAAAATAAGAAATTGTCTTGTGATCCTGAACTTCACAGTATGACAGTCGGCCATGTTGTTTGATGTTCAGAGTATGTTGACGTACATAGTCTCCATTTCGCTCCATTACATTAATAAACATTGAAAGTGTGTTTGCTCACTTTAAAAGTGTCCGAATCGGCCCGAGATCGATGGTCTGATTACCCAGAATGCCCAGAGCGTGACGCGGTTAAACGACAGAGTGATTGAATTCATTGAGCGAGCAGCAGGAGGGAGAAACCAGAACTCGGCTAATTAGGAGGAAAGAGTAAGAGATCAAAAAGAGGTTTTTCTTCTTGTTTCCTTTTGTTAGAGGGAATGCTTCATTTAGTTAAATCAGGTGTAAGGTTTCTACCAAATTGGTGGACTTTAGATTCTTTTATCATCAGCCACATAATAGAAACATAAAAGTAAAAAGAGAGAGAGAGAGAGAGAGAGAGAGAGAGAGAGAGAGAGATCCCAATCCCTTTAACCCCCTATGGCTTGGCTGTATAAAAGAGATACATATAAATTGCTATGGATAAGTACGTCTACCACATACCGTTAATCTAAATGTAGGCTGATGGATTGGTAGATGGGCGGATGGGTTGACAATTGCATTAAAGGATAAATGAAATGGATAGTTAGATTAATAAAAGGATGAACAAACAGCTAAATGGAGAACTCTATATATCAACCCCTATCCCACAGGAATCGTTCTGAACCAGCTTTATTTGAAATGGGCAGAGAGTAAAAACACCATTAAACCAAATTGTCTGCACCAGGCATGCAGGCACGTCTTAGGAAGCACATGATTACTCTTTTTTCTTTATTTGACAAATTTCCTTTAACTTTGACAACCATTTGTAATAGACAAACAGACGGTTTCTAAGTGAGCCATAGATAAGCAAATAGCATAAGAATACTTAAAGGTGTGTTCCGGATTCATTCTAGGGTTCTGTTTGTTGGGTCTTAATCTCTTAGTTTTGTCCCTCTTTTTTTTACGTTGGTAATACTCTTCTGTTAGAAAGATGACTGGAGTGTATAATTAAAGGTTTCAGTTTCCCTTGACACTTTTCTGCTCTCCATCATCTAAATCCCATCTTTTCTTTTTTGATTAGAGGGACGGGGCATGTAGGATGTTTTGGAGACAAGGCGAGGGACACTAGCTTGAGATAGTTTGGACATGTGCTGAAGAGAGACATGCAGTAGATAGAATGGTAGAGAAATGCTGAGGATGGAGGACAGGAGGAAAAGAGGAAGACCAAAGAGGAGGTTTATGGATGGAGTGAAGGAAGATATGCAGGTAGTCGGGGTGAGAGAGGCAGATGTAGAAGACGGGGTAGTGTGGAGAAGAGGGATCCGCTGTGGTGACCCCTTACAGGAGCAGCCAAAAGGAGAAGAAGAAAAACTTTTACACCTCAACCGCTGAGCTACCATTGTAATCCTTTCATCTTTCGGTCCTATGAAAATCAGTCTTAGAAGATGTGCTATCACCATGCTACACCATGTACTTGCATAAATGAGCAGGTGCACAGGTGATCCTGTCCAGAGAGTATAACTATACTGTGTGTATGTCTGTGTTTAGTTTCTGCAGGCTGAGAGCAACCCATCCAACCTAAGTGCAGTGGTGGACACATTGTTTCATGTCATCCCTGGAGAACAGCACTACATGGATGCCGGACCTTCTCGATGTCGTTCTTGCTCGGTTGTGGGAAACTCTGGAAATCTCCGCTCATCCCATTACGGCCCACTGATCGATGCTAGTGATTTCGTCATCCGGTAGGAGATTTTCTATAACCTCTGATATTTTAGTTCGATGCAAGATAAAAACACGGGTAATTTCTGATCTCCCAGCTTGCAGCACCACCGATTTCTAAACCTATTTGATGGCTCAAAAATGGTAGTACTGCTCAGTGAAGCATTTTTCTATTCCCTACTTTTCAGAATCCTCTTCATCAGCTAATTATGATCAAGTTAATAAGATCAGTCCAGCGAATCAAAGTAGGAAAATTGCTTTTCAGGCTTTTCCACACACCGTCTATAGGACAGGTACAGAGACTCTAATCAGTAGAAACATCTAGAGATTCAGATCCAAAGTGAAAGAAGCGACATATATTAACAGAACTTCATCAAATAACACAGATGGAAATGTATTTATTAAAAAGAATGACGGAAAAAAAACAACATGGTAACTCGGAAGAGGATAACTCGGAAGTGGTATCTCAGAAGTGGTAACTCGGAAGAGCATAACTTGGAAATGGTAACTCGGAAGAGGATAACTCGGAAATGGTAACTCGGAAATGGTAACTTGGAATAGGATGACTCGGAATAGGATAACTCGGAATAGGATAGCTTGGAAATGGTAACTCAGACATGGTAACTCAGAAGTGGTAACTCGGAATAAGATAAGTTGGAAGTAGTAACTAGGAAAAATAAAACTCGGAAATGGTAACTCAGAAGTGGTAACTCGGAAGAGCATAACTCGGAAATGGTAACTCGGAATAGGATAAGTCGGAAGTAGTAACTAGGAAAAGTAAAACTCGGAAATGGTAACTCAGAAATGGTAACTTTGAAGTGGTAACTCAGAAACGGTAACTCGGAAACGGTAACTCAGAAGTGGCAATTCCTTTAACCACCACACTGCCACTACCATTTCTCAACTGTATAAATAAGATGAATGTAAAGGTATGGATTGGTAGCATTTACATTTACATCATTTGGCAGACGCTCTTATCCCGAGCGACTTACATTTTATCGTTTACATTTTGTACAACTGAGCAATTGCGGGTTAAGACCCTTGTTCGAGGGTCCACAGTAATTGCTTGTTGGAGCTAGGAATCAAGCTAACCCCTTTCCCAGCACAGCAGTTAAGACGTTGGATTATTAACCTGAAGGTTTGTGGTTCTGATTACCAAAGTGCCACCAAATAAGCAGTGCTGGATTCCTGAGCAAGACCCTTAACCTTCAGTTGTATGAATAACATGGAACTGTATATTACTTTGGTTAAGGGTGTCTACTAAATGCCAGAAATGTAAATGTAGATCAAGCTGAGCGTCTGACATTTCTATCTGAGTTGATCTACTTTTAGTGCTACACCAAACCGAGCGGATCAATTTTTAGTGCAACCCCAAGCTGAGTTTATGACATTTTGGTTCACACAAATCCAAGCTGATCTTCTCTCTAAGCCAAACAAACAGGAGCTGATGTCATTTTGGTATTCCTCCAAATGGATCTACATGGAGTATTGAACCAAACCCATTTAACTATCATGCTGTTCTACCAATCAGCTGGCTAATCCTGCTAGCAGAAGCAATAGCAGCTTGGTGGTAGCAGCTGGGTCGGGATTGGAGTTAAATCTTCTGTTGAACAGCTAACAAAACTTTAGGGGCACTGATACTTATCCCATGCCAGGTGTGTGGTGTTTTCATCAAACACTGAAATAATTTTAGAGTCGAAGGTTGAAGAACTTGATGGTGATACTTGAAACTCAGCAGTTGCCTCATACACACACTTTTTTCTTGCATTGATTTCTAGTTTATTGATTTTAGTTGATCTGATGGTGAGGTTTGATGGTGAGACCTGATGGTGAGGCCTGATTGTAAAACATGATGGTGAGGTCTGATGGTGAGACCTGATAGTGAGACCTGATTGTAAGACATGATGGTGAGGTCTGATGGTGAGACCTGATGCTGAGACCTGATTGTAAGACATGATGGTGAGGTCTGATGGTGAGACCTGATGGTGAGGTCTGATGGTGAGACCTGATGGTGAGGCCTGATTGTAAAACATGATGGTGAGGTCTGTTTGTAAGGCATGATGGTGAGACCTGATGGTGAGGCCTGATTGTAAGACATGATGGTGAGGTCTGATGGTGAGACCTGATGGTGAGGCCTGATTGTAAAACATGATGGTGAGGTCTGATTGTAAGACATGATGGTGAGGTCTGATTGTAAGACATGATGGTGAGGTCTGATGGTGAGACCTGATGGTGAGGCCTGATTGTAAGGCATGATGGTGATGTCTGATGGTGAGACCTGATGGTGAGGCCTGATTGTAAAACATGATGGTGAGGTCTGATTGTAAGGCATGATGGTGAGGTCTGATGGTGAGACCTGATGGTGAGGCCTGATTGTAAAACATGATGGTGAGGTCTGATGTGAGACCTGATGGTGAGGCCTGATTGTAAGACATGATGGTGAGGTCTGATGGTGAGACCTGATGGTGAGACCTGATTGTAAGACATGATGGTGAGGTCTTGTAAGGCCGATGGTAAGACCTGATGGTGAAACCTGATGGTAAGGCCGATGGTAAGACATGATGGTGAGGTCTGATGGTGAGACCGGATTGTTAGGCTGATGGTAAGACATGATGGTGAGGTCTGATGGTGAGACCTGATTGTAAGGCTGATGGTAAGACATGATGGTGAGGTCTGCTGGTGAGCTTTTCTGTTAATCACTAATGAACATCCATCAACCTCCTCTTTGGTCTCCCTCTTTTCCTACTTCCTGGCACCTCCATCCTCAGCATTCTCTTACCAATATACTGCATGTCCCTCCTCTGCACATGTCCAAACCATCTCAACCTAGCGTCCCTCACCTTGTCTCCAAAACATTCTACATGCGCCGTCCCTCTAATAAACCCATTTCTAATCCTGTCCATCCTGGTCACCCCCAATGAAAATCTCAGCATCTTCAACTCTGCACTAATGAACTGAACTGTTTTTTTAATTCTGTATAGTTTTGTTTTTCCTTCATTTTTTAAAATAGCCTAACCTGTGCTCTTTGGTAGAAGCGCCACCCAATGATGTAATAAGTTTTTCACTTTTGGGTACCGGGAAAAGGCAGTTAAGTGTAAAAGGGCAACTTAACTCCTGATTGGGCTCCAGTAGAAAAACAGAGAAAGTGTGTAAGGCTAGTTTTGGAACAGCACATACCCTGATGAGCATGGCTTACTCATGTGAGTCACAGCTCTGGTTCTGTCTGGAACCTTGTGCACTCATATACCCTGATAAAGGCTATGCATTCGAACATGTATCTCAGAACAGATGACGTTGTTCAACCTGGTCTCTATGTCATTTCTGCCATGTCAAATGCATCTGGTGGTATCTCATGGAGGGGGTTTGGTGGACAAGGTGTTGGACTGCTGATCTATAATGGAATAAATGTTGGTTGCTCGGAATACGACGGTCTGCGAAAAATTCATCGAAGCCATTATACCCTTAAAAGCAGTTCACTGACCTTCTGATAGCCGTGCATTGGGATTCAACCCATTACCCCGAGCAGTCTCGTTCTCTCGCTCTCTCCATCTCCCTCTCTCTCTCTCTCTCTCTCTCCCCCCCTTCTCTATCTCTTCCCCATTCTCTCTCCCTGTCTGTCTGTCTCTCTCTCTCTCCCTTTCCCCTCACTCTTTCTTTCTCACTTTCTCTTCCTCTCTCACTTTCTCTCTCTCTTGTTTTTTCTCTCTCTCCCTTCCCCTCTTCTCTCTTTCTCCGTCTCTCACCTTTTCATCTCCAATCCCATGCTAACACTGCCATCAGTTCCATCAGTACAGTCACCTTGTTGCTCGCTAACAAGCCGAACTGTCATTATAGCTGCAGTGCATTCTGGGAATTCAATCTCTGTGTCAGTGATCCTATCATTGATGATTTTTTTTTAGCATATAGCAATCTTTCTATACAGAAATGAGCAACCAGCCAGCATTGGCAACCCGAATGTCTGGATAAACAGGAAGCAATAAGGGTGATTCAGTAAATATCAGTATTGCTTGCCAATAAAGAACATGGACATATCTTTGTTATGGATTTAATTTCATAATATGACCTGCTGGAAGGTGGCATAGTGGTTAGCACGGTCGCCTCAAAACAAAAATGTCCCGGGTTCAATTCCCAGGAGTCTTTTTGTGCTGAGTTTCCTGGATTTTCTCTGGGTACTCTGATTTCCTTCGGTTGTCTGGTGATTCTTAATTGCCCATAGGAGTGAGTGTCTATGTTTGGCCCTGTGATGGACTGCCAACCTGTTCAGGATGTACTCCTGCCTCTCGCTCTGGAATAGACGACAGCAGACCCCCGTAACCCCGGGTTAGGGAATAAGCCGGTTGAAAGATGAAGGAATGAATGAATGTATGACCTGCTGGAAATGTCAACATGTCACTTGAATACATTAAACAATGGTTCTGTCCCAATACCACCACTTCTACCCTTGTGCCCCTGATTTCTATGTTACCATTCTGGGGTATTTTCGAGTGTCCTAATTCACTGGTGAGCTTATCTTATCTATTTGGATTCACATTATCTGTATGTGCGAGTCTAACCAGATGATAATGATATTACTCTATCTGGTGGTATGACCTTTCAGACCAATTAAGCAGAGCCATTTTGGTGGACTAGGAAAGTTACGAGTCAGTAAACGTTTATCCAAGTTATGATCAGTTTAAGCAGCAAAGCTGCAGACAGACAACTGACACTACCATTTTGTTAGAAATCTGGAGAGGAACCAGGCTCCAGGGAGACCCAGCTTTGGGTCAGTGGAACAGACCAATAAATCCTCTAAGCTCTTTGAAATCGAGAAAAGGGGCAGGAACCTGGTCACATGGATACCTTAGGATAATCACAGGGTTGGTAATGTGTCTATAATCAGATATACTGAAGCAGAGGATTATGGGATATTTTATGTGTCTGTCTGGCCATAAAGCTCTGTCTTTAATCCATGTTTAAACTGGGAGATGGAGACGGTGTCTGAACCCTGAACAATGTCCAATGTTTTGCTGTCCAGACCATCTGCTGACCTTAAACTAAAGATCTGGCAACCCACACAACAACTGCCGAATAAACTTCATTATCAACCATATTATTATAACTATACTTTATAATGATGTCATAAGGGCAGCGCAGTGGTGTAGTGTTTTGCACAGTGTGTGTGTGTGTGTGTGTGTGTGTGTGTGTGTGTGTGTGTGTGTGTGTGTGTGTGTGTGTGTGTGTG
>JAOTRA010087155.1:0-12259 GCA_026260255.1 Pseudolaguvia tuberculata | reverse complement strand
TACATTCACTACATTTATACCAAAGGATAATATCAAGTCTAATGTGTGACCTGCTTTATGTGTGGGTCCTATAACACTCTGATTGAGTATAGATAAAAATGCCGTCCTTAGTGGGTCGCCTGCATTCTCGAAATGAATATTAAAATCGCCAACAATTAGTGCTTTATCGACAGAGACCACCAGGTTCGATACAAAATCTGCAAATTTACCAAGAAATTCAGAGTATGGTCCTGGTGTTCTGTAAATAATAATTATTGGAATAGACTGACTTGGCTTATTGTTTGCCGTTGTATACGTTATTTCACTATAAAGAATTTCAAATGTGTTAAAATTATGTTAAAAAATGTTAACTATTATTAAAAATAACGACTAAGCCTCCACCTCTAACGGTTAGACGAGGCTGATGTATGTAGCTGTACGCTGAAGGACTCGCTTCATTTAATGCTACTGTAATGACGCGGTGAGCACAGAGAATAGAGCCATAATGCAGTGAAGGGTGATGGTTTATTTATACAAGTGAGTGCAGATAGATAAGTGAACACATGAACAAAATGAAACAAGACGACGAGAACACAGTGACACAAAATACAAAACGAGAATTAGGAACATATATAGGGAAGTCCCAAAGTTCAGATGTCCATGATAACCAAACGATACTCAACTCGGAACACGCTGTACTATGCCAATCACCCACACCTGCGCTTACCGGCGCATCACTTTAAATATTGTGTCATCGCCATGGTAACGTAGTCGCCAGGACGACGACGACAAACATGTTCGTAATGTTTTGGCGGCCGATGCAGCATGGGGGGCGGAGCCTCGTCTTTTGATGATGTGCGAGGGGCGGAGCACAGTTCGCCGCCTTACATAACCCCCCCTCTAAAGGACGCCTCCTGGAGTCCTTCATGGTGCATCCCTAAGGAAAAACAAAAAAACCAAAGGAAAAAGAAAAGACCTCTAAAAGAAAACCCAAAACACCTCGCGGTCTGTCCCCTGTGCAAAAGGGATAGCAGGGGGTCCAGGACCCTGTATATTCCATAAAAGGAGAGGGGCGTGAACTGGGCAAGGTTTCTGAGCCACAATGAGGATGAGATGCGGGTCTATAGTCTCGTCCGCAATTAACTTGCATGGTGATGTAGTGGATGCCAAGGACCGCGCAGGGGAACCGGAAGGCCACGAAGGGAAATCTGGAGGGGCCGGAGGGACCTCTAATGGGACCGAAGGGGCCGGAGGGACTTCTAAAGGGGCCTGAGGAACGTCTAAAGGGACCGACGGGGCCCTGCGGGACCTCAAAAGGGACCAAAGTGGCCTGAGGGACCTCTAAAGGGACCGAAGGGGCCAAGGGACCTCTAAAGAGGCCAAAGTGGCCGGAGGGACCTCTAAAGGGACCAAAGGAGCCGGAGGGACCTCTAAAGGGACCTCTAAAGGGAGAGCCGAGAGGGTCCGAGGGAGAGCCAAGAGGGTCAGAGGGGACAGAGAGAGAGCCGAGAGGGTCTGAGGGGACCAAGAGAGGGTCCGAGGGGACCGAGAGAGAGCCGAGAGGGTCCGAGAGAGGGCCGAGATGGTCCGAGAGAGACTCGAGAGGGTCCGAGGGAACCAAGAGAGACTCTGAGGGGACCAAAAGGAACTCTGAGGAGCCCGAATGAGACTCTGAGGGGGCCAAGGGGACCGAAGGAGACACTGAGGGGACCAAGGGGACCGAAGGAGACACTGAGGGGACCAAAAGGAACTCTGAGGGGCCCAAAGGAGACCCTGGAGGGACAGAGAGGGGCCCTGGAGGGACAGAGAGGGGCCCTGAAGGGACAGAGAGGGACTCTGAAGGGACAGAGAGGGACTCTGAGGAAAGCACAGGGGACTCAAAAGAAAAAGACAAAAGTCCTGGTGCAGTCAAAGACTCAGACGAAGACTCAGATGATGACGAAGATTCAAAGGGCTCTGGCGAAGACGAACCCTGCTGACTGAGACTCCTCTCTGGACCGAACAGTCCAGTTTGCTTACGGGGTCCCAGCTGCACATCCAGTACATGCAACAGCAGGCGACCTCGACACGATCACTGTAGCACCCATCGAGCATGACAGATGGGATGTAAGCCTCCACGCAGCCTGGTGAAAGCACAACGGGCTCAGATGCAGACACAGAGGGCTCAGGTGGTCCCGAAAAGTCCTCTGAAATCCATTAAAGAAAGTGCATAGTATCCACGGGCCGTTGCCAGTTTAAGTCCCATACCCCCGCTATCGCCAGTAATGCTTCGTCGGTCAGAAGAAGTAATAAAATTTCACATTTAACTTTTTCTGAAGTGAACAGACGAGCACGTGAAAAATATCGGCGGCACTGGGAGAGGAATGGGCGAATAAGTTTGTGTTTGCCGGCGTTTTGGGTGCTTACCCGTAGGTGCTAGCACTTGTGCTAGGAGGTTATCCAGTTCGGTTAGAGTTCGGATGGCTAGAGTGTGTAGTCGGATAGCGTTGACGAGCCTGTTAGCCTCGGTAGCATTAAATACCAATGTTAGCTTGGCTAGACGTGCCGACAAAAAGTCCGGGCTAAACGGTTTGATGAATAAATCCAACACCTTGTTCCTTCTCGCTGGATCTGTAGTAGGTGGGTGATTCTGTAATGATGGGGTGAGCACAGAGAATAGATCTGGATCCATAATGCAGTGGAGGGTGATGGTTTATTTATACAGGTGAGTGCAAATAGATATGTGAACACGTAAACAAAACGAAACAAGACGACGAGAACACAGTGACACAAAATACAAAACGAGAATTAGGAACATATATAGGGAAGTCCCAAATTTCAGAAGTCCACGATAACCAAACGATACTCAACTCGGAACACGCTGTACTATGCCAATCACCCATACCTACGCTTACCGGCGCATCACTTTAAATATTGCATCATCGCTCTGGTAACCTAGTCTCCAGGACGACGACGCCAAACATGTCCGTAATGTTTTGACGGCCGATGCAGCGTGGGGGTCGGAGCCTCGTCTGTTGATGATCCGCGAGGGGCGGAGCCCAGTTTGCCGCTTTACAGCTACATACTCGTTCTGCTTAGTCCAGGTTTCTGTTAAACACATCAAACTTCTGATCTGTAATCATTTCATTAACAATAAGAGATTTAGATGCAATAGATCTAATCTTTAATAACCAATCTTCAGATCAGAGGAGCGGGTTCTATGTTAGAAGTGACTACATTAATTAGATTATTAAGACACACTTCCTGATTATTTCTAAACCTATGTTTAGGTCGGAGAACAGACACAGTCTTAATATTAAAAGTCCTAGTTGTCCGAGATGACGGCTCTAGATCAGCAATGCACTTAGTATTTGTTTATTCTGCGCATTTCACCGGTGTGATTTTGTGTGATCATTCCATTGTTTATCTTCAAAAGTATTCAGGTAAAAGTGCATAAATTGCACTTTTTAGCCAGAAATAGTGGCAATGCATACCCCTCCAAAATATGCAAAAATCATTACCAAAAGTGTATAAAAAAGGTACTGGGAACCCTACCTCGAAATGATAACAACTGACGTATTTGTACTAACCTGACATATAACATACAAAACAACACTATTCATTTTAACAAATGTTAAAGAGAAAAAAAATCTCTCCATTCTATTAAAAATGTTTTGGTCTGGTTATTCAAGCATTACTTGTTAACACTGTTATCAGTACTCTCTTGGTGCTTGTGCCATAATTTAACCAGACAAGTAAATGCTTTTATGTTCTAGTGTTCTAGTAAAATGAAAGCAAATGTGTCCCAGCTATTGATATACAATAACTATAAGCACGTTTCGGTGTAAATGTGTAATAAATATGAGGAGGGCCCTGCAATTGACTAGCGACCTGTCCAGGGTGTACCCCTACACTGGGATAGGCTCCAGCAAACCTCTGTGACCCTGAATTAGGGAAAAAGCGGGCAAGAAGATCAATGAATGAATATGAGGTCATGTGCAAACCCTCAAAACACAATTTTATAGGCATGGTGGTGTTGTCTAATGGTTTGTATGTATAAACCATGCATTGTAAATCATCACTTTGTGTGATTTGCAACATTGTGCTGTAGTAATTGGCACGGTTGCCTTACAGCAAGAAGGTCCCGTACAGGTGTCTTTCAGTGTATATTTGCATATCCTTCCTGTGCTTGAATGGGTTTTCTCTGGGTTTCCGGTTTCCTCCCACAGTTTAAAAACATGTACAGTACATTGATTGGTCAGACTAGATTGCCCATATGAGTGAGTGTGTGGGTGTGTGGTTGTTCTATGTGTAGCCGTGCGAAGGACTAGCAAACTCTTGCTATATGTGAGCTGGGAAAGGCTCTATCAGACAGAGAGGACAAAATAAATGTACATTAGATTGACTGGTGATTTAAAATGATTTAAATGATTCCATGTGTCAAATATTTAACTCTTAACTGTTTGATGCTTTCATTATAGGTGGACAAATTCAGCTTTACTTTGAAGTCAGCTTTGTTTAAGTGCAATTGTAAATGTAGGAAAGGCAAAGCAAGATGTTAATCTGGAGAAGAATCTCAGAGCAAGTAGGACTTTAAAGCTATGCTATACAGTCATGCAGTATGGTTTTATTACCTTTTAAAAAAAGATTATATAATAATATATAATAATAAAAATATTGGTCAATTAATTTTATTTCCTTTAGTGCAATGAGTTACAGGGAGCCTGGAGTCTATCTCAGGATGCCAGCACACTTAAACACTAAGGACAATTTAAAGATGTCAATCAGCTTACAACACCTGTGTATTTAAACAGGGAAGACTGAAGGTCCCCTAAAATAACACTTTAAACACAGGAAGTAAAACATACACACACACATGCCTTTGAGATGAACTGGAATGCCAACTGATTTCTTTACTTGATATTAGTGCCTAAAGAAATATCCCACATTCAAACAGCACATTGTAGAGGAAAGTTTTACTGGAAGAAAGGCACTTCAAGTCAAGTCAAAGTCAAAGAAGTTTAATTGTCATTTCAACCATATATGGCAGTGCAGTATATACAGTGAAATGAAATAACGTTTCTCCGGGTCAAAATAAGTGCGGACAATCGACAAGTGCAGGACATAAAGTGACAACAACAAGATACAAATACGTAGACATTGACTAATAGTAATATAAATAAATCTGAAATAAGATGTTTGAAATGTATATGTTATTCTTAGCTGACCATACACTTATGATATAGTGTATATTCTTGTTGCAGATTGTCAAGAATTTTAAATGTACTAGCTTATGACTACAAAAGGAGAGACATGTTATGAACAAATTGTCAGCTCACGCATAATTTACTAGAACTAATATTCTGATTTATCAAGCATCTACCTGGTTTGAAATGCACCTTGCATGCCGTAAGTATTAGATTAGACCTGTAGCCGCTGTGGATAAAGTGTAAGCGTAAAAGCACTTATATCTGGAGCTGTCACGCCCTACCCCTACCTCGTCACTAACCACCATCACCTGCTGATTGGGGATGTGATCAATCAGCCAGGTGATGGTGCGTTATTTAAGGATTATTGTGTGTGTATGTTTGAACTGTGTGTGTTTGGAATTGCGGTCGTCTGCTCACAGAATCTATGTTCGAATCTCCGTCAGTTCTCAGAATCGGTCAATGTTCGAGTCCTAAAAAGCTAAGTGCTACATTCATTAGAGCACGGTTTGGTTTTTGTTTCTTTAACGAGTGATATTTTGATACTTACCCGTAAATAAACGTGTGTTTCCCGAAGTCTGACTCCTGTTGGTATTTGTAATTCCCAACCCGTAACAGGAGCATTATAAGTATATATATATACTCTCTAATTATCATGGAGCAATTATTAACATGCTCTAAAGTTAGCCATTAGGTCTGTGATCTTACAACATACGACTAAAATCTTCTGACAGTCTGTCTGTGGCTTTATCATTGTCAAGGTTATTTATCAGGAAACCTGCTTTGTGAAATAGTCCATCAGAGTTGCAGAATGGATATGAGTGTGTAATTCATTTCCAAAGGCAGCGAGTTAACAGAAACACTGTGTATACAGTAATATATTATATACTTGATGTATACTTTTTTTACTTTAACTTGTTTGTGTGTGGTGCAGGTGGATTCTATATATTTATTTGCTTATGCATGTATAATTCGGTTAAAATTTTCAATTTCATGCCTAATAAACAATTGAACCTGATGGTCTCATATTTGTGAGTATGATTTTTCAATATTCTTTTTATATGAAAATGCTTTATTACATGTTCAATTGCTGGGGTCTTCTTACATTTACAGCATTTGGCACATGCCCCTATTCAACTAACATTTATCTCTTTATCAATTCAGGAATTAAGAGTCTTGCTCAGGGGCCTTGAACTTCCAATTAGCAGACCAATACATTACGCTACCACGTCACACAACACATCAGATTCTTACCAACACATCCGATTGCCAATAGATTTATTTAATTATTTATTTATAGATTTATAGACTGGTAATAGATTTATCAAGAACCCATCCTAATTGGTCCACTAAGATAAGAAAGCGAGAGAGAGAGAGAGAGAGAGAGAGAGAGAGATCACAATTTAGACAAAAAGATCTTCAATTAAGGCCAAAGGTTTATATATCTGCAAAATTATTATCTTTTAATATGAGAGTAAAATGGAATCTGTTTTGTTGGAATTAAGCATTAGGTTTCTTTCTCATGTCCCATTACACGGTTGTTCTTAATGACTCATGAAATTAGACATGTAGTGATTTAGGAATTTGTTGGTTTAATAAGAAATGTTTTACTTGGCCTACTTGGAGAATTTTTTTTTTAAACATCAATGTTTTTTTTTTTACACAAATCTTAGATGGTGAAAGATAATAATCATTTAAATCCTGAAGATTCTCATCTCAAACTATTTTGTAAAATTATTCACTTCACCGTATTGCTCAGCTAGTTAAATAATACACCAGTGTAACAGTAAAAAAATTGTTTATGAAAATAGATAAAGATCTCATTTAGTTTCATTTAGTTTAATTACTGCTATCGATGAAACGAATATCGATGATATTAAAAACATTAAAACAGAAAGATTAGTGTTAACAATATATTTAAAAGTTTACACTTTCTGGCTCCCAACGTATAGTGCTGCCTTTCTGTAAGGGTGTAGAATTGGACGGATCCATGAATGCAGACAACAGCTCTTAAAATCCAACAGACAAATCCAAATCGTAGGCAAAAATTAAAATTGTAATACAATTACAATACAATATGTACAATATGTAGTCCAAAGTTGAAAACCAGATAATTGACAATCAAGCATAATATCAAAATGTTCTGTAAGTTTAAACAAACAATCCTTCACATTGACTAGAATATTGCGTGGCCTTATATAGGGATGACCACGCCCTAAAACCTAGCACCAGAAACAGATGCTAGAACGCGGGTGAGGGCGCCCTCCTGCTGTGAGCGTCAGGAACTACCGATATTATAGTACGCCTTCCTCTAGTGATGCCCCCCCTTTGAGGGTGCCCTCTAGGGAGTGTTGCTGGGCAATCGGGATGTCTGGCATGAGTCCTGAATGAGAGAGAGGCGCAGGATGTCTCAGACTTTTACCCTGCACTGTTCCTCAGGTCCATAACCTTCCCAATCGATTAGATATTCCATGCCACCCCTCCGACGACAGAAGTCCAGGAGATATATTATATTGAGGTGGGAGCTGTAAACAATTAGACACTTCATTAATTCCAGGCAAAATTTTAAATGGGCCAACATACTTAGTTTTTTGCAAGGTAACTTAAGTCTCTTGTAGGTAACCACACCAACTGCCCAGGCTGATAGAAGTGATTTGGCCGCTGTCGCCTGCCTGCGTGTAGTCGTTGATGCTGGATGGCCCTCTCAATATGTACGTGGGCGCCCTCCCAGACTCTTGCGTTTTGTTGGTACCAGTCTTCCCAGCAGGCACAGCAGCAGGTTCCCCTGACCAAGGGAATAACATCGGCTGGTAACCTAGGACACAGTGAAATGTGGTTAGTCCAGTAGAAGCATGAATTAGTGAGTTCTGGGCGTATTAAGCCCATGACAGAAAGACACTCCACCAATGCTGTTCTCAGGAGCAATACGATCGAAGAGAACGGTCCAGTTCTTGGTTTAGTCGTTCAACTTGCCCATTAGATTGCGGGTGATAGGTTGAGGATAGACTTATATTAATGTCCAGTCTTTTGCAAAATTCAGTCCATACACCTGAGGTAAACTCTAAACTCTGATCCGATAGATTGTCCTCTGGTAGGCTGAAGGTCCTGAAAATCAAATAATGCAAAATCAGTGACAAAATCAATAGCAAAGTGTGACCATGGTCTTTGAGGGACGGCTAGAGGTAGCAAAAGGTTCTCAGGCAAATGTTTGGGTGTTTTATATTGCGCACACATTGAACATGCTTTCACAAAGTTTTCCACCTCCATCTGCATTCCCGGCCACCAGTACTTCTTGGCTACCAGTTCGTTTGTCCTTCAAATGTCTGGTTGTCCCGAGCCTAGAGAGGAACGCACCCAGGTTACCAGGTTAAGAGATGTTGATGAAATTCAGTTGTGACATAAAATCTTGCAAATGGGACATCCTCTAGGACTTGTGACGTTTTCGCTGGACGTCCTGATTTCCTCCTGCTAGGTCCCATAACAACGGAGCCACCACAATATCAGGCTTCAGAACATTCTTTACACGCGTCTTCAGGTCAGGGGAATCATACCTGCATGATATGGCATCCGCCTTACCGTTCTTGGAACCTGGTCGATAAGTTATCACAAAGTTTAATCGTGAAAAAATAGGGATCAACGAGACTGGCAAGCGTTTAATCTTT
Source organism: Pseudolaguvia tuberculata (assembly GCA_026260255.1). Taxonomy (NCBI): domain Eukaryota; kingdom Metazoa; phylum Chordata; class Actinopteri; order Siluriformes; family Sisoridae; genus Pseudolaguvia; species Pseudolaguvia tuberculata. The sequence goes on along the minus strand of JAOTRA010087155.1, from coordinate 3,432 downwards.
GAGCACTTTTGACATATTCTAGGTTGCAGTGTTCTGTAAGTACTGTGAAAATGATTTGAAAACAGCAGGTGCATTGCACAAACCATAGGGCGTATCTAAGTACTCATAATGACCCTTAGGTGTGATCCCCACTGCGGATGCAAATCAGATTATAGGCACTTCAAAGATCGAGTTTTGTAAAGATGCGCTCATCGCACAGTTATTCCAAGGTTGCTTGTACTAACGGTAGAGGATATCGATATTTCACTGTGATCTCATTGAGTCCACTATAATCAATACAGGGTCTTAAACCTCAGTTGTTGTTTTTTTGACAAAAAAGAAACCAGCCGCTGCGGAAAAAGATGAAGGGCGTATATGTCCGTGTTTCAGTGCTTCCTCGATATAATTATCCAAATCATCCATCTCAGGTCTAGATAACGGATAAATGTGACTTTATTTGGTGATAATAGTAATGGGCATTAGATCGATGACACAGTCACACTCTCAGTGTGGCGGTAACTCTACTGCCTTCTTTTTACAAAAAACTTTTGCTAAATCACTGTAACTACTGGGTACTCTTTCACTGTCCGTTACAGCTAATAGACATGCAGTAGGCTTAGAAGTCTCAGGTGACAAAACTGAGACCATTCCAAAATCTTTACACTCCTCCATGAAATGACAAGCATAACCATGGGCAACCAAAGATGAGTGGGGTTTTAGGTGCAGTAGTAACATAAAAGAAGATCTTTTTTCTGAGTGCATAGTAAATTTCTAATAATAAAAGTGCAGTCTTTTTAGTTATCGCTGTTCCAATGGAATGTCCATCAATAGTGGTGACAAGTACACGGGGACACATGGTACGGTAGGCTCATTGAGTCCACTAGGGCATCCCGAGTCCACTAGTGCAGAGAAAAGACGAGACACACCATTAAATTGTAGCTGAGCTGCAACTGAGAAACAAAAGTTTGGCTTAATAGAATAAATATCAGCACTTACTTTGCTTCATGATCTGTGGGAGATGACAGCGCAGTGATTGGTTATCAGCGTGCGTGACTTGGTTCTCCATAGTAGAAGTAGAGGTGGAGATGGCGTCGCCGTTATTTTTCTTGCTCTGAAAGTTTTTAAGCTTCCACCTCGGTTTGGGCTCTGAAAGGTGAGATGTGGGGCTGATGTCTCTAGAACTCACAGGGAAATCAGGTGAAGCGGGGTGACTTCGCATGAGATTATCCATGCAGTTGGCTCACTGGATGAAGTCATTGTAGGAGTCAGACTCACTGCGACATACAAGTTCCGCTTGCAGATCCTTCTTCAGGCTTTCCTTAAACAACACTTTAAGCGCAACCACTTTTCGGAATTGCGTATACAGCTGCTAATTGCATACCTTGTTTAAACAAGTTGTAAAAGTCTGGAGTGTGTGACCAAGCCACATGCTGGATGTTGAAAAACATTCTTACGTTGTTTGAAAAAATGTTTGCTAGATGAACAAAGGTTGGGGTCTAACTCCCAAACCGCTGCTGCCCAGTCTAATGTACATCCCGTCAAAAGTGACAATAGACATGCACATTTTTTGGGGTTGATTCCTTGGGGTTGATTCTCAAACAGAATGCGACAGTTATGTATAGAGCTGCTGCATTTTTGGGATCTCCATAAAACTTGTCCGTGAGGGCCATGGGAGTGATGACATGAGAAGTTGGGGTTGGTATGGTGGTAGAATTAGTTAACGCGTTCACCTGAAGATTTTGTAAAGACTGAGCATGGAGGTTTAATGCAGCGAGGAAATCCTCCAAAGAACGGATTACTGCTGGACCCGTGGGTGTATTCTGTAAGGTAGTATTCTGTAGAATTGGCCGGATCCATGAATGCAGACAACAGTGCTTAAAATCCAATTGTTTAATAAAAGAGGTAGAACAAATCCAAATCGTAGGAAAAAATCCAAATTCGAAAATCAGATAATCCACAATCAAGAGAAATATCAAAACGCTCGTTAATTTTAAACAAACAATACTTTTCATTGACTAGAATATGGCATAGTCTTATATAGGGTGACCGGTGACCACTCCCTAAAACCTAGCACCGGAAACAGATGCTAGAACTCGGGTGAGGGCGACCTCCTGCGCGATTGTTAAGAATTACCATAGTTACATTTCCTAGGAAGTACTGATTATTGCACTATTTCTAAAATTTTAAATTTGATTCAAAACTTCACAATTTTTTAATTTATAGAAAGGTTTAAAGGACCAAAATATAGGATATTAATTATGATTATGTTTCTTCTTCTTCTTGTTCTCCTTTCGGCTGCTGCCGTTAGGATCACTCTTCACCACTACATTGTACTCTTCATCTGCCACTTTCACCCCAACTACCTGCATCTTCACTCACCACATCCAAAAACCTTTTTGGTCTTCCTCTTTTCCTCCTGCCCATCCTCAGCATTCTTCTACCAATAATTAATTCTGTTACATTTTTATATTTACTATAGCCTGAATGTTGTGAACTTAATTCTTGTCAGTTTATTAACATAGTATGAAAAGTAGAAGCATAAGCCAAAATAAAACAATGTATATCAAAGATAAGAATTTACAGACAGAGTTTGGGCTGTTGTGTTTGTACTGTTCTTAAGTCACTAAAACTGGGCTCACTCCTAAAGGGCTGGTGTCGTGCAGAGTTTAGACCCAACCCTACTCAAACAAACAACTAAATAATCAACGTCTTAATATGCATAATTAAATTTAAATATTACAGGCAGGTGTATTGATATATATTTAAGTTAATCTATTTAGGATAGCAGTATTCCAGTTTATTGACTCCAGCTGTAGAACCTACAGCAAAAAAAAAGAATTTAACAATGAATCTAAAAACTCAAACAATAATGTTTAAATATAAGGAAGTTTCCTAATTGTTTTTTCTTATTTTTTTCTGTTCTTTCAAGAGTTATGCATCTGTCTTTTCCATTCCTGTTATAGAACTGAATGACTTTAAACCATTAATTAATTCTAAGCCGCTTATTCCCAAACTCTGGATCTCGGCGGTCAGCTGGAGCCTATCGCACATAGGGCGAAATGCAGGGGTACACCTTGAACAAGTCGCCAGTCCATCACAGGGCACTTTTAAATCCTATCTTTATTTATTTATTGTTCAAAACCTCACTGAAGGACTGACTGACTGTATTAAATATGTCATGCAGAATAAGTAGCACTCTGCTAGCTGACTTTAGTGTAGAAGACAGCATAAAAGTTTAGTTTACCATTTAGAGGAAGTATTGGTCACTTATTTACCAAAGTGTCTATCTGCTCTCGGCTCACAGCTTTAGTTGCACATAATTTACATTCTTCTGTTGTAGCTGGCAAAACTGAGAGATCACACATTCCTCTGTATCTGTGAAAGAGAGAGAGAGAGAGAGAGAGAGAGAGAGAGAGAGAGAGAGAGAGAGAGAGAGAGAGAGAGAGAGAGAGA
>JAOTRA010087138.1:0-12259 GCA_026260255.1 Pseudolaguvia tuberculata | reverse complement strand
GTAATCCTAAATTCAGTAATCCTAAATTCAGTAATCCAAAGTTCATTAATCCTAAATTCAGTAACCCAAAGTTCAGTAATCCAAAGTTCAGTAATCCTAAATTCAGTAATCCTAAATTCAGTAATCCAAAGTTCATTAATCCTAAATTCAGTAACCCAAAGTTCAGTAATCCAAAGTTCAGTAATCCTAAATTCAGTAATCCTAAATTCAGTAATCCAAAGTTCATTAATCCTAAATTCAGTAACCCAAAGTTCAGTAATCCAAAGTTCAGTAATCCTAAATTCAGTAATCCTAAATTCAGTAATCCTAAATTCAGTAATCCAAAGTTCATTAATCCTAAATTCAGTAACCCAAAATTCAGTAATCCAAAGTTCAGTAATCCAAAGTTCATTAATCCTAAATTCAGTAACCCAAGGTTCAGTAATCCTAAATTCAGTAATCCTAAATTCCGTAATCCTAAATTCAGTAATCCAAAGTTCAGTAATCCTAAATTCAAGTAGTAGACTGCTCGGTAAAGGCCTATGGCAACAATACTTCACAAAGTACTCAAGGAGGCCACCTGCTTATATAGGTAGTCCAAGCCCAATTTACTCAGCCAGGAAGTAGTTTCCGAGAATTCGGGCGAGGGCGCTCTCTGCAGGTCCTCCAGAGTCATAGTCCTTACAATCAGTATATTAAAAAAAAATGAACAAAGCACCTTTTATAACATTTAGAAATATTTTTATATTTACCTCCATTTATTTTTTACTATAAAAATCTGTTGAAGTTACTACAGTCTACAAATATCACACACTCTATTTCTTTTTATTCTTCATCCTAAAGGGCTGTATCCATAGCGATTTGCTAAAATGCAGGCTAATCGAAGGATCTGTAGAATACAACAACCAAGAATGTACAACGTCATCTAATGACTTAATACACAAAAACATCCAACCAGTTGTTATAGATATGGACTATCAAAGATGGTCTATTGAATGGGTTTCTCCTTTGGCTGCTCCCGTTCGGGGTTGCCACAGCGGATCCACGATCCGCACATTCGACTTGGCGGGGTTTTTACGCTGGATGCCCTTCCTAACGCAACCCTCCCATTTCTCCGGGCTTGGGACCAGCATTAAGGCTACTCCCTAATGGCTGGGCATCTATGGCCAATTTAGACTCACCAATCCGCCTAATGTACATGTTTTTGGACTGCAGGAGGAAACCGGAGTACCCGGGGGAAGCCCACGCAAGCGCGGGGAGAACATGCAAACTCCACACAGAAAGACCCCAGCCCCGGGAATCGAGCCCGGGACCTTCTTGTTGTGAGGCGAACGTGCTAACCACTACACCACCACGCCGCCCCGGTCTATTGAATGGGTTTAATAGATTTTAATACTACACTATTAGTGTTACCAATGTTCAATCTTTCTGCTAGAAGAACCAAAGGACTATTATCTAAATAACACGGTGTGGAAGTAAATACTATTTGAATGATTAAGTAAAAATATAAAAAATTTAGTCCCAATATGTATGAAATAAAATATCTAAAATTCCAATAACCCAGGGTACAGTAAGCCGAGAACTTTAAAAAACCCATGGAAGCAAATTTATTATTCAGTTATTCATTTGAATGCATATTATGCATTGACTGCTATGAATTAATCAGCGACTACAATGAAACTAATAAGAAAAGGATGTAGCCATGAGAACAAGTACCACCACCAGGGAGTTTAAGAGGTTAAAGGTAAGTCACAAGTCAAATAAAACTACACATGTCATCTTTTGGCTGTGCGGTGGCGTAGTGGATAGCATGGTCACCTCACAACAAGAAGTTCCCTGGTTCGATTTCCAGGCCAGGGATCTTTCTGTGCAGAGTTTGCATGTTCTCCCCGTGCTTGAGTGGGCTACCTCGGTGTACTCCGGTTTCCTCCCACAGTCTAAAACCATGCAGTTTAGGTGTATTGGTGATTCTAAATTGTCCATAGGAGTGTGTGAATGGTTGTTTTGCCCTGAAAGGGATTGGTGACCTGTCCAGGGTGTACGCTCGCCTCTCGCCCTATGTGCGTTGTGATAGGCTTCAGGCCCACCCCCATGACCCCAGATTAGCGAAGAAGCGGGCAAGAAGAAAAAGTGTATTAAAAGGTAGTCATAACTATGGTATTTATAAGTTTTTGATTTGCTAGTTGGAAAGTTGCATTAGGATTATGTGCAGGTGAATAAATAACAATTAAAGGAGACCATACAAGTCAAACTCAAGTGCCATTGACCACATTTAGCCCAGCATACAATTATATCCTGCCAGCAAGATGATTTTATATATCTTTTTGTAATGTCCCTAACAATGGTCAAGAGAAAAGAAAACCTTTTAAAATCAGTGGGAGGCTTAGTACTGATTACTGACATAAACAATAAACCTGTGTGTGTGTGTGTGTGTGTGTGTGTGTGTGTTATTTCTGAAGCTAATCTGGCTTTGCAATTAACTTTTACACCCCTAGACGTAGACGCATCATCTTGATGATGTTCATTTATTTGTCTTCTAACCTGTTTATGTCCTAATTTGGGGTCACAGGGGTCTGCTGGAGCCTATCCCAGCACACATAGGGCGAAAGGTAGGCGTATACATTATCAACCTAATGTATATGCTTTTGTACTTTAGTAGAAAACCGGAGGACCCAGTGAAAACATATGCAAGTGTGATGAGAACATGCAAAGTCTGCACAGAAAGACCCCTTGCCCGAGAATCGAATCCGGGACCACCGTTCCACCCCAACATGGTGACTTTTTCTGTTATAAACAAAAGTAAACATTGATCTTTGTCATTAAAAAAGTTGACTTCATTAATTTCCACATGCACCCCAATGACAGACCAAGCAAATGTTGATTTCACTGCATTTTTTTCTATTTTAGGTATTTGTGGCTAAATGTAGCTACCCAAAAGATGAAAAAATAAGTCCCCTACCACGCCGTCTTGTGTTGTTACTGCAGGTACAACCACATAAATGGCCCCACAGAGCATGAGCCCTTAGAATGGTTATTACTTTCCTCCATAATATCTCTCCTGATTATTACAAAATATGCAAAAACCAGCTGTATATATACACAAAGATTATCAATTGTGACAAAGTGAACAATTATCACACCTGTGTTAGCGGACTGTACTCAATTTGTTATGAACATTGATAAAATCTTACAATAAACAATGCAACACCTCCGTTCATTCATTCATTCATTCATTCATTCATTCATTCATCTTACCCACTTATTCTCTATTTCGGGGTCACAAGGGTCTGCTGGAGTCTATCCTAGGTCACATAGGGCGAGAGGCGGGTTATCGATTCCTTTATAGGAAAATATGCTTTTAGTCATTCTGTAAGGGATGCAGAACACCACACTAGGGCGCTGTCTCCTGAATTCTGAAGGGCGGACTTCCTATTCTGGGTCAGAGGGCATATGCGCTTCTTGTTTAAGGAGCGCAATCCATGGTGCATGATGCAAAGTATTGTTTTGCTAACCAAACATACCAAGCGTCTTAGTGATTAATATTGTTATTACGAACTCAGACCTTTTGAATGTTTTCTGTTTAAGTGTAACATTTTGGACCGGTTTGCCATCTTCCTGTTTCTTTAGGTGTGATCCCCTTTAACCTGCCCCATCTTTAGAATAAACACTATTGAGAGAACTAACTTGCTGAAGTGTTCTGCAGCATGGACTCTACTACTACACCACCAACATTACACAGTTAAACAGCCTATTTTTGTCATTCTTCTGTTTCATTCCATCTGCACGTTACTTAAAGACCAGAGGAGTTCTGTCTGTACTGAAATGCTATTTTAATCAACTCAGTAGTAAACATAGCCTAATTGCTCTTTCTGGAAATCTTCAAGATTGAGATGGAGTACTGCATCTGTGTGATTTTATTTGCAGATTGTGTAATACAGTAGCAATCATCTTCTCAATTTGATAAACTTCTAATTCCATTAGGAGCTTAAAAGAACTGAAAGCTTTTGTTTTGCTTTTGCTCCTAGTCCTGATTACAAAACCCTTCCTCTTCCTCACCATAGCTAAATGTTTTAGCAAAAGCCCCAACGATTACGAACAAGCATATGGGATGAATTCCAGTCATTTCCGGTTGTCATGACAGCACTTCACCCATGATGGGAAAAAATAGAATTCGAACTGGTATGACTTTCAGAGTGGAAGCATTTATACACATAATAACTAGTAAAAAAAACCAAAAAACAACAGCTATCAAGCTAACCAGAAATGTGTCGCATATTGACATCTGATAAGTATAATTTAATGGCAGACAAGTGAAAGGAGGGGAAGGGCATATAGTTTTGACCGCTTGAGTGCTGAATAATTGCAGGGTGTATAGGTTTTAAGAAAGAATGGGTCGGATAGGTGTCCGGCTAGCAATTATTTTTTACTGTGCATTAGCCAGATGTAGGTATGCACCTGCATGCATTAAAGGATAAGAGGCAAATGGATGACAGCAGGCATGGCGCATTTGAACTCGATTAGCGTAGTGAATTTTTTTTACCACTCAATTGAAACATCTATCAACTGAACATAAGACAACATACTGGAAACAAGCACTCCAGTGCAGTTTTCTTACTGTGACCACAGGGGATGCGATTAGCAGTTTTATCTATATTTGTCAAGCAATGCACTGGCATGGTTAGCACTGTCTCCTTGCAACAATTAGGTACCGGGTCGATTTTCCCAGGTCGGGGATCTTTCTGTGCGGAGTTTGCATGTTTTCCCCACGCTTGCCTGAGTTTCCTCTGGGTACTCGGGTTTCCTCCCACAGTCCAAAAACATGTACGTTAGGCTGATTGGTGATTTTAAATTGTCCATAGTAGGGAATGTGTGTTTGAGTGGTTGTTCATCAATTTGTGAAGCCCTGAGATGGACTGGCGACCCGGCCAGGGTGTACCCCTGCCTCTCGCCCTAAGTGCACTGTGATAGGCTCCAGCAGACCCCCATGACGCCAAATTAGGGAATAAGCGGGTAAAATGAATGAATGAATGAATCTATGTTTGTCCACTACTATTTAGTAATTAACTGGTTTTATTTAACCCTAATTAAAACATTGAAGCTTGAAGCCCCTCACATGCCTTGTTTGGAATATAAGAACTTTGCATATGAATATTATAATTCAGTTCAATTACCATAATAATGCTAGATTGTAGTCATTTTTTTTAGTTATTTCTAAAATATATAAAGTAAAAAGTCTTTTGCTCCTGCACTTAACATTTGCATATTTACACTTCTATGAATATTCACACAGCGGCTTCTGTGAACAACAAACCTTTTAACTTGAACTTCTCAGCTCGCTTTCACACACCTACATCTAATTTCTGCCCTTCGCACAGATACATCAGCCAAGCGGTCTTTTCCTTTTTGTGTTAAATATACCAAATTCGATAGCTAGCATAGCTCTATGCTAGCTTTTGTTCTTATGCATTTTAGGCAAAACAAGGTCAGAGAAGAGTATATATGTGACCGAAGAACTGTGGTCCTCCTAGACATGTATGGCAGATGAACTTGGCAGATCTATCCACAAACCACTTGCAGTCACTGTGACTATGGCTTCCTGGGGCTGTGTATCATCTAAATTATATTAAACAACCAAACTCACTCTACCTAAAGCTCTTCAGCCCACAGTGAGCCACACTTAGCTCTCTGGGAGTGGGATTGTAAAGTGTGGCAGATGACAGTAATGATGCTGAGGCATCAGTACAGGCAGGAACGGTATCGCTAATCTATCCAGTGAATCAAAAGAGTAAACGGTGTTAGTGCTGGTAATGACTCCATGATCCTCCCTGCTGCTGTCTTTAATAGGGTTGACCTTTGTCAGCAAGTGTTTAAGCAGACACGCTCAGAAACACACAAACGTCTGCACACACAGGAAAATAATTATTTTGCTTAAAGGGGTCAGAAACTAAGAAATTAAAATTATCGTGCTCTATTCACACGGAAGAAGACATGCTATAAAACATCTTATGAATTTTAAAACTAATATGATTGGTTCGAATCCCAATCTTCCGGGTATCTGTACAAAACCTTACCAACTACACAACTACAGCATTTGTCAGACGCTTTTATCCACAGCGACTTACATTTGTACAACGGAGTAATTGGGGGTTAAAAGCCTTGCTCAAGGGCCCACACTAACTGCTTGGTGGAGTTGTTAATTGAACCCTAGTTTGTCTGGTATCAGTTCAACACCTTAACCACTAAGCTACCACTTCCCCAACTGTGCTGATTAAAAACACTAATCGAAACAGAGAGCACCCAGAAAATCTTTCAGTTCATGAAGATTGTGGCCATAAAGGTGTCAAAGGTGGAGTGGAGTGTTGGTGACTGAGGCTAGTCTTCTTCTAATTTCGGCTGCTCCCGTGCGGGTTGCCCTTCTCCACACTTCCCTGTCCTCTTCATCTGTGTCTTTCATCCCAACTACCTGCATATCGTCCCTCATCACATCCATGAACCTCCTCCTTGGTCTTCCTCTTTTCCTCCATACTCAGCATTCTTTTACCAATATACTACATGTCCCTCCTCTGCAAATGTCCAAACAATTTCAATCTAGCCTTCCTCACCTTGTCTCCAAAACATCCTATTTTTCTAAATGAGGCTAGGCAACCAGGCCAAATTTGCTACAACGCAGTTTATCCAAATTGTGCTGCTTTTAAATAAGGTGGATTATATACTCTTCTTCTTCTTCTTCTTGCACCAAATTGCCTCATACCAGACATGCCAGACTGGCTTCTGGTCCAGTCAGAAAAACATGAGTTGTTGGCTGCTATTTCTAAATTGTCCATTATGTCTGCACGAGTGTGTTATGATGTGCTGTAATGGGTTGCCCCATGCCATGGGATAGGCTTTAGATTTGCTGCAACACTAGAAGCCCATAAGTGATCCAATGGATTATGCAGATAATTCTTTTACTTAAATGGTGCTTCTTTCATCAATGGTATAGATTCTGATCTCCTACATTCATTTTGCCCAACACAAAATGAACACTGAACTCTTAATTTGTTCACGCCCCAGGGTTCCCTACTGATTGAACATAAATCTGGTAAATCCACAAACGGGAAATTTGCTTAAAATGACAAAATGAAATATGGGAATTGGTAGAAAAATACATGTAGAGGAATGATATTGCTCACACAGGTGTGCACATTCCGCTAATACAGAGTTTACTTGGAAAAGTCAAGGCATCAACAATGACAGAGGCATAGTCAAGTTTTATAGTGAATCTCAGGGAAATCGCTAAAGAAATGGAAGAATGGATTTTTTTTTGCCACCAACAGAAAACATCTACACAGGAAGCAGATGTCAAACCAACATACTCAAGGTAGATATGAAATTTTATACAACCCTTGACAAATCAGGATATAAAAATCAATAAAACCAGAAACTCAATTACGGATTTTTAGCAATCATTTTATTCAGAATTGTTTTTGTAGTAAAAAATAATAAATAACCCTGAAAACAAAAAAAAAATCTCCCTGTCATGAATCCCATAGAAAAAAAACCCAGTCAAAGTATCTGTCCTCAAGTGTGGATCGAAATATAAAAATAAATAAACATGCCATCTACAATGGCTCTGAGGTAAGGACGGATGTAGGATTGCTGTTATCAATCAAAAGAAAATGGTTTTTGGAAGAGTTTCGTACTCGTTCCTCTATTTTTAATGACTGGAGATCAGGATGATAGTAGGAACATCTTCCTGTTATGTGTCCCATTGCTACTTTTATAACTGTAATAAAAAGACATCTGTTTTGTTCCTCATTTTTATCTTCCAAAAGAAAAAATATATATAAAAAAGCATGTTTGTAAGCGGTCTGCATGATGTATCGCAGGATACATATAGATGAACAATTTTGGCAATTTAGAATCACCAATCAACCTAATGTACATGTTTTTGGACTGTGAGAGGAAACTGGAGTACCAGGAGGAAACCTTTGCAAGCACAGGGAGAACATGCAAACATGCATTCATTCATTAATTGGTTCATTGATTCATCTTCTTACCGTTTTATTGTCTAATTCAAGGTCACGGGGGTCCACTGATGCCTGTCCCAGCTCACCTAGGGCGAGAGGCAGGGGTACACCCTGGATAGTCCATTGCAGGGTACATATAGACAAACAGCCATTCACACACACATTCACTCCTATGGACAATTTACAATCACCCATCCACCTCATCTACATGTTTTTGGACTGTGGGAGGAAGCTGGAGTAAACCCAGAGGAAACCCATGCAAGCGCAGGGAGAACATACCTAGGACCTTATTGTTGTGAGGCGACTGTGCTATCCACTACGCCACCAGGCCGCCCCTTCATATATTCATTGAAACAAAAAGGTTCCAGCATTACATTGCCCCTGTGCATAAAGCACATGTGCTCCAATCACATTTAATAGTTTGCCAAGGTTGGTATGCAAAAAGGCAAATATCCCGAGTCATGACCTCATTGAACACCAATCGTACTTCAGACTGTCATGCCCTCTCCGTCACCGCCACACTCTCCCGAATACTAATCCTGTTCACCTGTCTCCTGTTCCAATCTAATCCCGCACGCTACTTAAACCCACTCCGCTAACACTCTGCGTCCAAGCTCGTTCGAAGAAGCTAAAAGAACAACGAAAGACTCTCCGATAATAATAACGTTCATTCTCTGTGTTTTTCACTTGTTCCTGTCTGTGTTCCAGTGTTCAGCATCTGTGTCAGCATCTGTGTCAGCGTCTGTGTCCAAGTCACCTCTCCGCCCCAGATCTCACCCCGGCCCTTCCTGCACTCTCTCTTTACCTGTCTGTGGTTCTATAGCGTAACACAGACCAACTCAGAACTTGCTATTGAACGCATTTCAATAAGTGTGAAGGTTATTATAGGAGCAAGCGTGGGAAGAAATAAAAAAAAAAAAAGGTCTTGTCAATTCATGATAAATTTTCATCATCTGATTAGAAAATGATTAAATAAAAAAAGAGGTATTATACATTCAGTGGCAATGTAGGCTATTATGAAACGGTTTGAAAGTTTTTCATGTAGTTTTTTAATAAAGTCGATTTCTTTTAGTTGTGAACAGTTTATGGTAATGTAGAAATAAAGAAAGATCTGTGGTGTCGAATTCCAGTAGTGGGATGCAGTGTGGGAGCTTCCCTTCAAGCCTCGATCACAAACATACTTTAGGATTCAAAAAATAAATATAAAAAAAATAATAAAAGAAAAACAGCATCAAGGTTTTTCTCTAAACTCAGAGAAGGTAAAATGAATTTCCCCTTTGGCTGTCCAAACAGCTGAGTCACTGACTGTCTCCAAACTTAAAAAAAAAGCTTGCATGTTCTCCCCGCGCTTGCGTGGGTTTCCTCCGGGTATTCTCGTTTCCTCCCACAGTCCAAAAACATGCAGATTGGTGATTGTAAATTGTCCATAGGAGTGAATGTGTGTGAATGGTTGTTTGTCTATATGTTGCCCTGCAATGGATTGGCGACCCGTCCAGGGTGTACCCCTTCCTCTCGCCTTAAAAGCGCTGGGATTGGCACCGGAAGACCCCGTGAGCCCGAATTTGGGAATACGAAAATTAATGAATGAATGAATGAATATGGTTTATTCCTTTTAATTAGGTCTAACCTCTTTTATAATGAGGTGATTTGTTATTTGTCCTTTAACAAGATGTCCTGTAAAGAGTTTTCTCTGTACCTTTAGTACGGCTATTCGTTCCCGGGTGCGTATCCTGGTAGAACCTCTGGTTTTTTAGTCTGACATAATCTGGAGAAAGAACCGTGGTGTTCCTATGTTTCTTGAGTTCATTAAACGTATGTGTTTGAAACCGTGCTTGGGGTCCATCACACATGTCATTCCTGCAGGTCAAAACTGAAGCACAATCTCTCCCAGAATGCATCTGCACAACTTTCGTTCTCACTCTCTCAGTTGTTGTTTTTCCTCCACTGGATTCTGATAGCTGAACAATTTTAACAAATTTAAATTTAAAACACAGGTGCTTATTTTCTAATTTGGGGTCACAGGGGTGTGTTAGAGCCTATCCCAGTGCACATAGGGCAAGAGGCAGAGGTACACCATGGACAGTCCATTGCAGGGCCACACATAGATAAACAATCACATTCAATCCAATGAGCGATAAAGAATCACCAATCAACCTAATGTATCTGTTTTTGGACTGTGGGAGGAAACCAGAGTACCCAAAGAAATCCCACGCAAATGCGGGGAGAACATGCAAGTACTGCACAGAAAGTCCCTCAGCCCTGGAATCGAACCCCGGACCTTCTTGTTATATGGCGACCGTGCGAACCACTACACCACCATGCCGCCTGGTAGAATTCTATTATTCGAAATGATTAATATTTATTCTGTGGTGAACTGTTTTGGTTTTTGAATTACTAAGTGTTACGTATCATGCCTCGATGTTTTTTGTAGCTTATCACATTCTTATAATTATAAATATTATTTTTCAATGTTGTTGCCGCCAACTTCCTGTACTTTGACCCATACTATGAGATTTTTAATTTTGATTCATGGCTGACCTTAAATTAATATCATGCCCAGTAGCCACATATGCGCTCTATTTACTAATTATTATACAACTAAAAATAATAGCAGAAGGGGATGCGATAGGTCAAAATGTTTTAGAGGCACTTACCCGAATGCAGCAAAAAATGGTGCAATTGGTGTAAGGTGCGAATGGCGTAAGAAGCTTGGTTGTTTAGAAAGTTCATTACCTTCATTTGCTTGATAATAATAACAAAAGAGGAGCAACGCGGTGGCATAGTGGTCAGCACGATCGCCTCATAACAAGAAGGTCCCACATTCGAATTCCCGGGCCAGGGATCTTTTTGTGTTGAGTTTCCTCCAGGTACGCCGGTTTCCTCCAACAGTCCAAAATCATGTACATTAGTTTGATTGGTTCTCAAGTTTAGTAGGTAAAAAGAAGTCTTCTAAACTCAATGTGAAGACGTAGCAAGGCGGTGCATTCGCCTAGTGGATATCACGGTCACCTCACAGCAAGAAGGTCCCAGGTTCGATTCCCAGGCCTGGAGATCTTTCTGTGCAGAGTTTGCATGTTTTCTCCGCCTTCATTTTTCTCCCTTCTTATTCTTTAAATCGGGGTCACGGGGGTCGGCTGGCGCCTATCCCAGCTCACATAAGGCAAGAGGTGGCGTCGCACCCTGGACGGGTCGCCAGTCCATTGCAGGGCAACACAGAGACACACACATTCACTCCTATGGACAATTTAGACTCACCAACCAACCTAACGTGCATGTTTTTTATAATGGGAGGAAACCGGGGTACCCAGAGGAAACCCACGCAAGAACGGCGAGAACATGCAAACTCCGCACAGAAACGATCCCTGGCCTAGGACTCGAACCTGGGACATTCTTGTTGTCAGGTGACTGTGCTAACCACTACGCCACCGCACCACCACACTACAATAGTGGACAGAACTTTGGGAGACAACGAAACTGAAAACAAAACATAGAAAGGTTGGTTTGGAAGTAATTTAGTTGCTGCGGTTGGAAATATATAAAGGAAACTAGGCAAGAGGAATACCAGGAATACCAATAGAAATGGTGTCAAAAGCTGCACTCATAGTTGAAGACCCACCATCAGCAGCTATTAACAAACCCATTGATTGAAAGCACTTATTTTGTCAGTGAAGAAAGACATGCGTTTATCACACTGAAGAGCCGTGCAGTAGAAATGAGCAGGTAGACTGTCAGGTGGTTTCAGAAAACCATTTACAGTGGAGAACAAAAGCTTTTATTATTACTACTTCCAGACTCAATTAGAAGTGCATAAATCATCTCAGATTTAGAAAGTAAAGTACATCTTTATAGAACCGAACATTCATTATATACCTTTATTCCAAGTCCAGTTCATCTATAAAGACATTTCAGGCACTGTTATCTAGTTTTTAGCTGACAAAGTTCAGGAGTAAACCAAGACACAGAGTGGATAAATGATTCAATTTGATATCAAAGATGTGCAAACATATCCAGGAGCTGAATTGTATTAATTCAGAATTTATAAAAAAGAGACTAGATCAACAGTGGAAGTGAATGATTTGAGCCATTTAATGGAGGGTTGTGAAGATCACAAGATCTCCAGCATTCATTCGTTCATCTTCTAACCCGCTTATTCTCTAATTCTATTACACTCTGGTTGATAGTTCCTCGCAGGGACACACATAGACAAACAAACACACACACACACACACACACACACACACACACACACACACACACACACACACACACAC
>JAOTRA010087100.1:0-12266 GCA_026260255.1 Pseudolaguvia tuberculata | reverse complement strand
AAAATGCTAGAGATGTAGAGTGCCCCCTTGTGTATGGAAATAAAACTGAACACAAATATACTGCATAAAAAACTATATATATATAATTAGCCTTATAGGACAGACGGATGGAATTGGGAAGATCATGAGCAGGAAAGAGGTGAGACTGGACCCAGGAATCGAACCCAGTTTGGCAAAGCACACAACGATCTTGCTTTACAACTTCTTGAAACGCCATTTAATTATTCAAAGAACGAAATCAACAGCCGCATCATTGTTTTCTTGTTCAGTATAGACGACGAGGAGCAATGCGGAGGAGGAAAACTGTGGGAAATTACATTAAATGTACGCAATCCTTTCACACACACACACTGTTACGAATAGACAGAGAAAACGGATTGGGATTTATGGATGGCTTCAGTTGGAAATTGATTTTAAGAGAAAAATGTCCTTCTAAACCCTGAAGAGTGAGGTGGTAGAGCTTGAAGCAGGAGCTCAATGCACTAATGAAGCAGAGAATTAAATGCATTTGGTCTTTGAGTGTTTCATTCATTCATTCATCTCCTTACCCGCATTCCCTAATTCGGGGTCAGCTGGTGCCTATCCCAGCTCACATAGGGCAAAAGGCAGGGGTACACCCTGGACAGGTCGCCAGTCCACCGCAGGGTAACACAGACAAAACCATTCACACACATTCACTCCAATCGACCTAATCTGCATGTTTTTGGACTGTGGGAGAAAACCGGAGTACCCAGAGAAAACAAAAGCACAGGGAGAATATGCAAACTCCACACTGAAAGATACCCGGCCCATGAATTGAACCCGTGCTATCTACTATGCCACTGCGCCACCTTATTCTCAAACATTGCATTCGTATTCCGTTAATAAGAATATCAGTAATATTATTAAGAATAAAAATAATAACGTGAATTGTTGAGAAACGTGATGAACATTCATTCAATATCTTCCAGCTTCACCCAAACCTACAGGAAGGCAGACATTAAAAAAGTCTCTCTCAGACGATCAAAATAATTCATATTAAAATGAATTACATTCATACATTCCTGGGTCTTTCAACAAAGAAATAAGAAAATCAAATTTTTTTTCGTTGTCAGAAGGCAGTGGGTGCCACGAACAGCCCAAAGTGTACGGACCCTTACAATTCTCCTAACCACCCCCAATCGACTACATCGCATCCCACAAGCGCCAGTCAGGAGGCCCTTATTCAATAGAAAATTCTAGCATTTACAAGGTTTTTATTATTAAAATAAAGCTGAATTTGGACAATATGCAATCTGAAGTAGGTGCGAGATTCATAGGAGAGAATGCGAAGATGATGCCTATTCAGTGATCGGCTTCGACTGCCAAATAATAATACAAAATTAAAGAAAAAAAATAAAAACTATACATTCTGGTAAATCATTAAAGATTTTTGTTTGTAGCCCTTTTTGTTGTAAAATGCATGTGAGGAGTAATTAGATTTAAATAATAATACTACATGATGCACGATGTCAATCGATAATTAATCGGCTGATTTGGGTAAAAATTTCTATTGCTCCATTAAATGAAGGAAAAAAAAAAGATTAAATATATTTAAAAAGTTAATCAAAATGAATTAATCATTCCGATTTTATGTGAGATCCATCACGTGTGAGCAACTGTAGCCAGTGTTGCCAGATTGGGTGGGTTCCCACCTAGTGTTTCCAAATTGGACCAGTTTCTACCCAGTGAGATTGAGCCAGTTCCCCTACATGGTTGCCAGATTGGGCCATTTCAAAACACTGTGCTGCAAGATTGGTTGTGTTCTGGCCCATTGTTGCAAGACTAAACAGGTTTCTCCTCAGGGATGCCAAATTGGGCGAGATCCAGCTCAATTCTACTTCTTTTGATCACGTCTGACCAGAAATAAATGCACTGATCTGGTTGGATAATATTTGGGCTAATTTTTGATACAACTTGTGTGTTATAACCATTATCCATAATTGTTACAACCATTAACAAACCTGTGATTTTTGATTTATTGTCGATTCAAAAATTTACAATAAATTATTTTGGTGTTTAATAGAAAAATATAAACATTTTATGAGTCAGGGCTGATGTTTAACATTATAGTATTTCTATTCTCCTGAATACACAACCTTCAGATTATATCAAAAGAATAATATAAAAATATAAACTTTAAAATATCCCTAAATATTACACATCCATCTTGTGATCAAGTGTGTGTGAGACCTGGGCATACACTAAAGGGCTTTAAGTGCGTGCTCTCCATTAAAGAAAAAAAAATTCCATGAGGGTGAAATGAACAATGAAATAAAGAAACATACTGTATACATTTATTGGATTTGCTTCATGTTTTTCAGACACCTACACGTGCTGGACATTCTTTAGTGGCCCACCTTGAAAAACAATACTTTATAGCATATTAAAGACTTCAAGGCTAAAAAAAAAGTCCTTGAAATGTTTTATGTTTTTTTTGTGTGTATAAAATTCCTGTTTGAGTTTCCAACCCAGTTTTGGTTATGATGATGGTGTTTGGAATCTGTGCATACAGCACAGCCTTATAAATAAATCCAAGATTCTCCTCGGAGACCACAGAAACCTGGGAAGAACCGAGATTCTGCAGAGCTTAATACATAATGCTTCAGTTCGGAGAGTCGAGCGCTCCAGTTAAGAAGTAGCTGCTTGGTTATTGTTTCGATTATTGGTCCCACCCCCAAACCCAGAGTAAACACCGCTTGTACACGGCAGCATTTGGCATTGTGTGGACAATTGCATCGTTCTCTATTCGATTTAAAGGGCCTTTTCCATCCTTTACAATAAAGCCCACCAAATTTAAGCCGTGTCAGCATTTGTATTTCATTTTATTAAATTTTTTAATGCTTAACGGATAACGTGTTTAGTTTCTACCTGAATTTGTTAAGCTATTGAATCAAGGTTCTTAGTTAAAGAAAATAATAATAATAATAAAAAAAAGAAGAGAAAATTCCCCTCAATAACAATGGCAGCCAATGGTGCCAGCATTGTTGGGGGCTTCAACCATCTTCTCCACTCACTCGGTCACCTGCTCCTTCCTTCCGTTTTTTATGACTCACTCACTGGCCTCTGGGGTCATGGTCACGATTACAGGCTGAGGAACTGAAACCATGCTCTCATCTTCCTTCCTGGGTCGTTTGGCTTCGGGTTCCTGCAGTCCGGCCTCCTCCATCTCCACACTCGAGGGTCTGTTAACTAGCACCGGGGGTGAAGTGGAAGCCTGTGCTGCTAGGATCTGAAGAGGGTTGGTGAAAGCTGTGCACAGGAGAAAAAAACAGCTAGTTAGATCAGCGGTTCCCACAAGGGGGGCTCGGCGAGTATTAAAGAGAACCATACTTATATCTAATTTCATCCATAATCCCCCTGGTTGGTCAAATAATAGACAAATGTTATTTGTCCTCCACAAAAATGAGCGAGTCTCCCTGATCTATCTTCAGCGGCAGAAATACTGTACCAAAGTGAGAAGACTTTTTTTTACTTCATTAAAAAACACCCTTAAAAGTGCTGTCAAGAGCAGGGGTGTGTGTGCAAGTACCAGTATGCAATGTTATAAGCACTGTTAGCAAAGTCATCAGCACCAATGTTATGGCTACATCCAGCCATTACACAGGACGTGTGTGCTGTAAACAAAAGAAGTTCAGGGCACACGATTTTTGGCATCAAACAAAGGAAATGACAATGCAAACAAACCAACAATGAACTCTGTGCTTTTGTAAATCTCCATCCTGATACTGTAGTATAGTGTGTGTGTGTGTGTGTGTGTGTGTGTGTGTGTGTGTGTGTGTGTGTGCGTGGATAAGAAAAAACAAAAAAAAACAAGCTGCATACAAAAAGCTAGGTTTTATACCCATGTGGACAGAGCTTTAAAATCCAGCACAAATCCTTCCAGTTCATTAAAAAGTTTTTACAAAAATCCCATAAGGCACTGCAACACCAAGGAAGTATCAAGATTCACTATTTTCCCTTAATGGAAATGATGATATATTGTCTAAAGACTTGATAAAGACTTTAATTCATTCATTCATCTTTCTGTCCTTTTGTTCCCCAATTCTTCTTACCTGCTTATGTGGAGCCTGTCCCAGCGCACATAAAGCCAAAAGGCAGGGGTATACTCTAAACAGGTCACCAGACCATTGCAGGGTCAGATATAGAACGCACACACGCACCCGGGACCTTCTTGATGTGAGGCGACCTTTCTAACCACTACTCTACCACACTGCTTAATAAAAATGGTAGGAAAAGTAGTGACTTATTTTCATTTTTTGTAATATCCTCAGACAGACTAATTTAAACAAGAAGATTCCTTCAATAGGCTTACAACAGACATTGCAGGGAATATCCCTACCGTATGTGTTGGGAGAGATGGTGGCTGTGGGAAGAGCGTGTTTGCCGTTCTGGGTGATGGTCTGAACCGGAAGCTGATGCTGTCCCAAGGTCATGGGAGCAGCCTGCAGAAGAGCGTAACTATGCTGCCCTCTAGAGGCTGAACTCAATTGGCTTCCCACAGACTGAATCACTCGACTTCCTGCAGGGATTGAGATCGGGGCTGACATCTCCTCCACTGCACCTTAATTAAAACAAACACAAACAGCACTAGTGAACGAAAGGATCTTCTATGGAAGAGAAAAGGAGATCAAATAATTAACTTTGCGGTACCTCTGTTTTCTCTGGAACCTTCTCCGGAGCCAATGTTGGCCAGGACGAATCCATTAGCGGAGCTGGAGGCAGCGTTGAGCACACGCACCATAGTGACTGCTGGAGATTGCTGAAGTACGTGCACCGACTGGCCCGAAGCCTGCTGGGAAGTGATGATGGACGCTGGCATGTATGCTATAGGCTTTGCAATCGCCACCGAGGGCTGAGGAGGCACGGCCACAATCACGGGCTGCGCACTCACCGGAGAGCCTAGCAATCATGCAGGGTTTAGGATATGATACACTCAAAGATTCTTCCAGACTGAGCACATAGGATGACTGGGTCTCACCTGGTGCACTCTGAGAGTATCGAAACTCGGGCACGGACGTCAACTTGGTGCTAAATTCGTGCTCGTGAGAAATGGGTGAGCCCTCGCGAGACAGGCACTCAGGGGTCTGCAGGCCGCTTGAATGAGGGGACAGCAGGCCTGAGTGAGTGGGAGAGGCTGGAGCACTCCTGAAAACAGAACACACACACCCTCATTAAGTACTGTTGTCCGCGTTGGACAAAGCCTAGTAATTTTGTGGTAAGAAGCAACAAAAGCCACACACACCCACACACTTTGAAATAATCAGTTTACACAGACTTACTTTGTTCTGCCGATCAGACAAGAGCAGCAGGGAAAAAAATGGGAAAAGAGGAAATGAGATCAAACCAAAGAGTTGCTCTCTGACAGTGTGAGACACTCTCCAAATTTGAGTTAGTAGAGACATCACGAATGTTCTACATCCTCCATTTTCATATTATCATGTGCCACAGCAGTGTCAAAGCAGTTTGTTATGGATATTTCATTTGAATGATGACAAACGAGTGCAAGATATAAAGATAAAGATAGGAGAGAGACAGAGAAAAAAACGAGACAGTGGAATACATATATTAAAAGGGAACAGAGAGGAAAAAAGGGAAAAAAAAAGGTAGTTATTTATCTTATTTAAGTTCAACTTTTTTTTTTTACCTGGAGGAGAGAGGGCCGAACGGTGTCCGGAAGCAGGAAACGCCTCTCTGCCGACGTTTGCGGAAGGACTGTTCCACCAGCTTGGCTTCTGATGAAGGGTCCACACGCCAGAACGAACCCTTGCCTGGTTCCTCCTGAGAGCGGGGCACTTTAATGAAGTAGCGGTTCAGTGACAGGTTGTGTCTGATTGAGTTCTGCACAAAACCAAGAGGGGCAGAGTTTAAAGAATGGACAGAGAGAGAGAGAGAGAGAGAGAGAGAGACACACGAGCATGATAAAAACAAAGATATAGTGATAAAGAAAGAGCTGAAGAGAGAGAGAAAGAGCGAGAGACAGAGACAGAGACACACATGATAGGTGAACTGACCTGCCAGCCCTTATCCGCAGTTCTGTAGTAAGGGTAATGCTTGGTGATGTGGGAATAGATGCCGCTTAATGTCAGCTGGCGCTCAGGAGCGGATGATATGGCCTGAACAATCAGCTGTGCGTAGGAGTATGGGGGCTTGGACTCGTCCTGTGAAAGACCATGTTGAACTTAAGGTATAAGACAAAATAAGGGGATTGGGTCCCCTCCCCAAGCTTTAATAAAAAGTTAAAACATGAAAACAAAGGTCGTAGAATTGCTGGAAAGGGTTAAACTAATGAACCAGGGTTAAACAATCAAATAATAAATGCACAGCCGTCTGTAAACACAAGCTTCTAGGAAGTCCAGAATTCTGCAATCAGCCCTAAACCTTGGTTTATGGACCAACATTGGGTTGTTCTCTTAATGACCAGTTCCGTTACTGTTTATTAACTGACAAATCAAATCCAATTTGACTGGAATATAAACACTATTATTATTTTTCACACAAGTTTGTGTGTGTGTGTTTGCAGCCTCAAGAGAAAAAAATTTTAACTATCTAGTCACACTTTCTAAGATAACCATTCATCAGCTTACGAACACTGTGCAATAAAGAAAACTGCTTTATGCGATAACAGGCTAAATAATGCAATATTTGAGATATATATCTAACCAAAGGACAAAGGGCTCGACGATACGATACGCATCACGATATATTGCAATGTATTACTACTAGTGCAATACTACAAAATCAGAGACGCCATGATTTTTTTTTAACTACCACATTTGATGCCGGTACTCCGGTTTCCTCCCACAGTCCAAAAACATGCAGATTAGATCGATTGGTGATTCAAAATTGTCCAAAGAAGTGAGAGTGTGTGTGTGAATGGTTGTTTGTCTATGCGTTACCCTGAGAAGGACTGGCGACTCATCCAGGGTGTACCCTCACCTTTCGCCCTATGTGCGCTGGGATAGGCACAGCAGACCCCTGTGACCCCAAATTTGGGAATAAGCGGGTAAGAAGATGAATGAATGAAGTGTTGTAAATCAGTTTAAAATGTTATATGAATATTTATTGATACTTGAGTTGTATCGATATTTTTACACAGCTGTAAACATATGTTGGGTGATTTTTTTTCTATCAAGTATAAATACTTCTTGGCTGAGGTGACTAAAGATTTGTAGTATTTTCTCTTTGAGTTGAGATTTACTTAAACTATACTGCCAAACGTTTTTGGTCACCTGATCATCAGATTTATATGTGGTATAACTAGTGCAAAAATCTAGAAGCCCATAGTTGTTTACAATGTTTGTTGTAATGTTGTAGTATTACATTATTCATTAATCTCTAACACAGCATGACAATGACCCTGAGCACAAAACCCCTGATCTCCATTATCACATGCTGGGTTGTAAATTAGAAAGAAAAAGACCCCACCAATGTTCCACACAGAACTCCTTTGGGATGAACTGGAATGGCGACTGATCCACCCCAGACCTCCTTACCTGACATTAGTGTCTGATCCCACAAATACTGTTGGAGCTGAATGAAGAGATATCTCACATTCAAGCACTACATGGGACTGGAAGGTCTTACTAGAAGACTGGAGCTTCATTTAACAGTAAAATGTGTTTTTCAGGCGACCAAAAACTTTTGCCAATATAGTGTATTTCGCATAGAACCGTGGTTATCACTTTTAAATCCCAAACTCTACTATATTTACTACCAAAATCGTTAAAGGCAGATGCGGGTGCCTCAGGTTTAATCAGACTAGCTTGCTGTAAAATGTTATTGACCGTCTTGCTACAAACATGCACATGCATGACTGGACTAACATCTTTATGCAATATTTTACTATCTGCATCAACCTTAAACTTCGCCTGTACGGAACTATTACTAAAATTACACACACATCGCTTATTTCATCATGTGTACACAATGGAGTACGTGGGGCATAGTGGTTAGCAAAGTCGCCTCACAACAACAAGGTTTTCTGCTGGGTACTCCAGTTTCCTCCCCCATTGTTGATTATAAATTGCCCATAGGAAAGTGTGCGCGTGTGTGGCTCTGTGATTGAATGGTGACCTATCCAGGGTGGATCACTCTTGACTTCAGACCCTTCAGAGAGCTGACCTTGGGGCTGTCACTGTCCGATACATCTGCACGTTGATCTGATACAGCTTTGGCCGCATATTCGGCCGCCAACTGCAGTTCAGAGGTTATGTTGCGTCCGTATCGATATCCGGAGGAGCCTGCACCTCGAGGACTCGCTGGACAGGAGTTAGGAACACTGGAAGAAAATCAGAAACAAACATTATACAGATGAGGAAGAAAGGATTAACACTGATTCACTGTGTGTGTGTGTGTGTGTGTGTGACACATGCTATACATGGTCATCATTAGCAACAGACTTTATATTTACAGAAAATACTTCTTGCCTCACACTGGTGCTTCACCCATCACACTAAGCATATACTTGGCCAGCAGATGGCTCTGAACCATTCAGGAGCGTCCATGAGATACTACATTCTCCAAGTGTTCAGAGCAGTCAGTACACACCCTCAGCAGATCCTACCTTCAGACTGCTGTTTACAGTCAACAGTTCAGTGATTCTGTGAAAATACAGGCTACCGATTAGCCGGGGGAGGCTGGATAGAGCCCAACACTTCCCCTGTGCTATCAGGCAAAGAAACGCTTTGAAAGAACTGTCAGATCGGATACATTGTTTTTCTCAACACCTGGGTGTACACACACACACACACACACACACACACACACACACACACACACAAATCACAACACTCGTAAACACCAACCTGCAAAAGCAAAAAATTGAGAGATTTACACGGTTGTTACTGTGTCCATGTCCAACACAGAAAGAGCTGCAGTATGTAGCCACCTCATCATTAAAAAAAGGTTTGTCCATCTAGGAATGGTGGGAAAAACTAAGAAATTTCTGGAAATGGAAAAACTCAGTAAATACACTGAATGTAGACATGAGGTGTATTCTGTCCACTCATTTGTCATGTCTCACTTGGTTTTCAAGTTTATTCTACAAGTTGTATATTATTGTCTTACTGTGTGTCTCAATAGTATTTGAGTATTAGTGTCCCACAGTGTTACAGTCTTATGGTGTGTATTACTGTCTCACTGTGTGTCTCATGACAGTATTATTGTCTTACTCATCACAAGTATTACAGTCTCACTGTGTGTATTAGTCTCTCTGCATCTATTAGTCTCACTTTGTGTATTAAAGTCTCAATGTGTGCATTACTGTCTCAAAGTGTGTAGTAGTCTCACTAGGTGTATTACAGGCTCGCTTCATCATTCTGTCTCTTTCACTGTAAATGGTATGTTATACACTGGGTGGCAGAGTGGAGTAGTGGTTAGCATGGTTGCCTCCCAACAAGGTCTCAGGTTTGTGAGAAAGTTTGTGTGCAGAGTTTCAATGTTCTCCCTGCGCTTGCGTGGGTTTTCTCTGAGTACTCCGGTTTCCTCATGCACATTCACTCATGTAGGCAATTTAGAATCATCAATAAATATAAATGTACAAGTGTGTATGGTTATATGTCTATGTGTGACCCTGCGATGGACTGGTGACCTGTCCAGGGTGTACCCCTGGCACTTTCCATGTGTGCTGTGATAGGCTACAGCAGCCGCCTGTGTCTTATATTTAGGGAATACGCTGGTTTTCGCTGTTTATCCGTAGGAAAGTGTTGACACAGTGGTTACAGTATTGGACTGCTATTTAGAAGATTGGGTTTAGATTCCCACTGTTAGGTCCCTAAGTAAGGCCCCCTGATTGCTCAGTTGCAATTGCTCAATCAGATAATTTGGTCTGCAAAATATTGTAATTGTAAACACAATTGTTAACATTTTAAACTGGGCAAACAAATATTTTCTATCTTTTGTTATCGTTTAATGTGACAGCCGGAACTACTTTCAGGGTTGTGGGACTATATGAAAAACTGACCAATTCTGACCAATCACAATTTCAGATATGCTAAGAAACTATGCCATTATATTATATTATAAAATCCTTTATGCATAAGCCTAATCATTATTTTCTGTAACAAAAAATCTAATATTACACCCTGGCGTAATGACAACAACGACGACAACAACAACAACAACAACAACAGGAACAGCTGGCTGCGTCAAAGCTTATAAAATCAGGTGAACTATGCCGCACAGAGAGGATGAAGGGATTGTAGTCAGTAAAAAGAAGCAAGGTTCAACGCCTCACTCAGGAAATTAAGTAATGATTTACAGGGGAAAAACAGATTAATAATTAACTCACTGAACAGAACTCCAAACACAACAGTGCTTTATTCTGAAACAGTGTAGAAACTTACATGAAATAATCCTGACCTAAAACAACATGGCTCATGTTTTACATAAAGAATCAGACATGGGGGAGGGGGTGTTTGGGGGGTGGGTTAATATAAAGTCAAACGTTTTGTCCAATGGATCATATCTGCACTGCTCAATATCTACTGCTTGAGACAACAAAACAAACAAACCCACATGCTCATAAGTGTAAACTTGTCAGACTGGCTTGGAAAGAAAAAAAAAGAAAAAAAGAAAACCGTTTGCTGGAGAAATCAGGAAGCATAGTGAGCTTGCATGTTGTTTGTTTGGGGTTTAGGGACTGACTGACTGACCATGAAAGGGAGGATGGGGCAAGCTTGCAGGAGCCCTCAGAAAAAAAGGAAACTATCCATCACTGAGAGGGAAAAAAATAAAACACCACCACAATCACAACATTTGGTGTTCCACCAATCGGATCGCTCGGAGCTGTGCACATGCCATATATGGAGCAGGCATACACACGCGCGCGCACACGTACACACAAGAACACACACAAACAGAAAGTGAGGGAGAGTGAGAGAGAAGGAGAGGGAGGCAAGCAAAAATAAATAAATAAAAAAATAAAAATAAAAAATAAAAAGAGATGGAGTGCCTGCAAGAATGAAGGAAAAAGAGAATGTGATTTTGGCATACGAGAGAGAGAGAGAGAAAGAGCACACTCATTGTCACATGCAGTACTTCTGCACGGGCAAGCGGAGTTAAACATTGTGAATGTTTTTGTAGAAAGCAACACATTCCCTGCTGAGCAAGTGAAGCCTAGGAAAGCATCTCGGTTCCATGAGTGAGGGAACCAGACATTGTGGAGTATCGGCTATAGAAAATTCCCCACCTTAACATTCTTTCTGAAGGTGCACGTCCAGCAAGAGTATATTAGGCGACGTAGACACATCATGACAAAATGTTCCCTTTCAAGCTTCACGTGAGCTTGCAAAACATCCACTATGGCAATGGCGTACTATTATCATGCCGCGCAAGCAGACTTTTCCCACAGGAGAAATGAAAAGAAGTTACTGGATTAAAATCGTAGTGACAAGACAGCAGGTCGGACTATACTCAGAGTAACTTGCACCGAAGGGTAGAAGCCCAAACCTGCACCGAATAGGGCAGAGGATGTTCCATAAAGAATATGGCAGCATTAAGAAGGGAGGAAATAATACATTATATTAGCTGCAATGAAGAGGGTAGGGATACACACAAGAAAGTTACTCAAAACTCATCAAAACCATTTCAGGACAGAAAGTCAGGTAGGTAACAGGTAGAGAAAGCTTCGAAAATACTCCATTACTTCTTTGTATAGGGCAGAACAAGGAGAGATATCAGACGCTGGGGAACGACTGCAAAATGTTGACGCCGGGCCTTGGATACAAATACACTAATATCTTACATGAAAAAAAAAAATGTTTTGGTGTTAAGCTACTAGGATTTATTGGAGTTATCCAAACGGACTTCTGAATAACTGTAGTAAAATTAATTCATTCATTCATTTCATCTGCTAACGCCATTATTCGCTAATTCATTGGTTACTGGGGTCTGCTGGAGCCTATCCCAGGACAGATCACCAGTCTATCGCAATCCCACCACTGTTGAATGCAGTAACAAAGATTTGTTGCAAGGAGGAGCAGTTTCTGATGATTTTTTTGGACTAATGGCCAACATAAATCCATTGACGAGATGAATCCGAGATTTATGCATGAGCATTCAGTCATTTTAATTCGAAGAATAATATTTTTTTTCTTTGTGACATCACATCCTGTTTTTGGTTGGGTTACATTCATATCAATTTTTAAAAACATATTGCGGTTCACTGGAGGCACGGTGGCATAGTGGATAGCACAGTCGCCTCACAACAAGAAGGTCCCGGGTTCGAATCCCGGGCCGGGATCTTT
>JAOTRA010087083.1:0-12266 GCA_026260255.1 Pseudolaguvia tuberculata | reverse complement strand
GTGTGTGTGTGTGTGTGTGCGTGCGTGCGTGCGTGCGTGTGTGTGTGTGTGTGTGTGTGTGTGTGTGTGTGTGTGTGGACCTGTCTATTCCAGCTCTCTTTCAGAGAAAGTTTTTCCAGCAAACCCAAGTGACCCGAAATTTGGGAACAAGCGAGTATAGAAGATAGATAGATGAATAAATAAATATATAATAAATGGTCTATATCTGAAATGTAATTTACATCGAAAATCTGCAATCCCTTAATATTGTATCTCACCCAGTTTAGTTGCCCTTAAGTTGTATTTCTTCTTATTTAATTTATAATAATAATAGTTCTCATGATTCTTCTATTCTTCTAACGGGCTTATTCCATAATTTGGAGTCATGGGGCTCTGCTGGAGCCTATCTCAGCCACTACAGGACAAAAGGCAGGGGTACACCCTAGACAGGTTGCCATTGCAAGGCCACACATAAACAAATAAATACACACACTTACTCATTTGAGCAATTTGGAAAAACCAAACAACCCAATTCATGTAGTGAGAAGAAATCCCAATTTGTCATTTTGTTTGTATGTACCCTTTCAGAAAACCTGAAATAACAGCTTTAGTGTTGACTATGAAGAGTGAATTGGCTTTTCGAGTCTTAAAAGTTATTCTCAACGTATCGATTTATAATTCACAGATACATGAGACATTACACAATGTATTATTAATACAAGATGATTAATAAAATCACAGTGATGACATTTATTTATACTGTGATCTTTTGAGCCACATTAGATTTGAAAGTTTTTATTATGTTGAAGTCTGCTATGGTGCTCTGTGAAGGTAGGGAACAGATGGTATTCAGCATGGATGAGAACTTGTTTACGAGTAGAGCTAAAAGAAAATACATTAAAGAAGAAGGAATGAGTGCAAGAAAGAAGAATGAATCTGCAGAAGGCTCCTGTTTGGGGATAAAGTAAAGTAGGCAGGCTGTATTTGTCATTAAAGGATAGAGAAGATGGCTAAAACAGGCTTTATGAACAGTCGTAGTAGAGTTTAGTGATGGGAAGAATAGTATGTTCTAGCACAAATCAATTTTTACATGGATCTTTTTTAAAAAGCAGGTGATACAGAAATTCACTACGGCACTAACGTCAGGGGAAAAGTTCTGTGGTGCAGTCTGGGTTTCAGTTAATCCCGAAGGTGTGGGGTGGTGAGAAGGTCAGGCCCCTGTGCAGAATACTCCATTCATAACACACCATGGAACATTAACATAAACATGCTGTTTAATTCTCTTAGGTAAAGGGAAGGAGTAATATTATTATACATTCATTTTGGACAATAAAATGTAAATGATTGCCTGTAGCCATAAATATTAATCAATTTAGTTCCTTAAAATTTCCTCTCCTTTGCAGCACCACTAGCTATATCTCGAAACCTGTTAATGCAAACTAACTAGAAGGGAAAAAAACTATTTGACATTCATTTATTCATCTTCTAACAGGCTTATTCCCTAATTTGGAGTCATGGGGTCTGCTGGAGTCTATCTCAGCCACTACAGGACAAAAGGCAGGGGTACACCCTAGGTCACCATTGCAAGGCCACACATAGACAAACAACCACACACACTTACTCATTTGAGCAATTTGGAAAAAACAAACAACCTAATTCATGTTTTTGGAATGTGGGAGGAAACTGGAGTGCGGGGAGAATATGCAAACTCTGCACATAAAAACCCTTGCCTGGAGATCGAACCCAGGACCTTGTTGCTGTGAGGCGACTGTGCTAACCACTATGCCACCACGACCCCAACTATATGGCAAATTAAGGCAAATAATAAATGGTTCGATGAAATCTAAGTTTGCAATGGAGACATGGGCCTTATGGTCAGGTATAGTTTATAGAAGCTTAAAGCAATGAGGTATTGTTGTAACTAGACTTTGGTCAGACAATCTGTCAGCAGGCTTCAGAGTATCAGTATTCAATTTCAACAAGTTTTTTATGGGTTTCCTTGCAGAGAACACCAAACCTCTGACCAAAATAACAAACATTATCCAAATAGGTGACCAATGGAGAATCCATTATTTTATACGGCTCTTAAGAGAGTTAATACCATAAGGCTGTAAAAGCTTTTATTTTAAACCACAAGAAAGCAAAATCTTCTGAAATGGAAATATATAGATATCACTCTTTCCATTGGTGTTACTGGCAAGAAACAATACCTTCATACTGTTTTCCCCTTGTGATAATTCATTCCACAGATATGTTGATATTCTGCAGTGTTCTTAAGTACGATATGCTGATCATAGGCCGAGTTAATGTCAATCAGACCATAATGTGGGAACCATTTGCTGAATCCTAGCAAAATGTATGAAGATATGAAGTGTAGTTTCTAAATAGTACTGAAGGTGTTCTAACTGTGCACTCTCTTATTTTGCAAAATAATTACCGGAACCAACTAATGCCTATTAAACCCCTCCTGCGTTTTGTCTTTCAGAGAGACAGAGAAAGATCCAGCAGACGCCTGTGACCCCAAATTAAAGAATAGACGGGTATAGAATATGAATTAATGAATGTATAACCCTTATTAAAACCAGTCCTTACCCAAATCAATTATACTCAAAGGTTGGATTTGACTTTTTCTAAAAAAAAAAAATAAAATTAAAACACAACATATATTGTCTTAAAGATTAATAAGGAACAGATTTACTTCTATTACAAAGCACCAACACTAGAATCTCATCCTTAACATTTTACATTCATTCTTTGTACAATAACATTTAAATACGATGTTTTTTAACCAGTTTGAAAATCCTATGACTTCTGTGACAACAGATTGCAGTTAAATAATTCCTTTATTTATTATGTATATCTATTTTTATGTTGGTGTTCATTACTGTTAAATTACATTTTTTACATAAAGTAAAGGAATTGGCTTGATTTACCTCAATAAGAATCCATGTAGGGGTGTTACAATCTGCTACACAACAAAATACTTTAAAACACCATGGAACTGAAAGGAGGACAATGACTAAGACATTGCTCCTGCTATAGATCAAATATACTGTTTCTCTAGGCCAAGTAGTGGAAGATTTTCGACAGGTCAAGTAAATCACCCAACCTCATTCCCACTATGCATGTATTTCACTTACCAAAGTGAAAACTGAAGAGAAATAACCCTGGCATTGTATCACAACATCTGGTGATGAAGTGGATTAGAGACTTCAGATGTTTTCAAAGTTTCAGATTGAATTATTTATTGAAACTATTGATGTATGGATTAGTTTTCTCTATTGTTTTACTAAATACATAACCAAAAACATTGCAATTAAAAATGGCAATTACGATTAAACCAGTGTCCACTAATACTGTAATATTTCCTCATATTGTGACTGGAATGATGTGATATGCTGGAATTTCCTTCAGTGGATCTACAGGACCTAAACACTGTGTTAGCATCAATGCCCTGATCTTCATTACAGTTACAGTTTGACATGACTTACATTTGATCTCTTTTTTTTTTTTACAACTGAGGAATTGTGGGTCAAGGGCCCACAGTGGTTGCTTGGTGGAGGTGTTATTCAAACCCTGGTCTTTCTGGTATTAGTCCAACACCTTAATCATTAGGCTACCACTTCCCACATTACAACATAGTATGTTATGGGTGGTGTACTCGGGTGGGCTCTATAGAGCCAGGGCTTTAACTCAACTAAACACCTTAGTGGTGAACAGAAGAGTTGGCTGAACTCCAGACTTCCTCATCCAACACTAGTGCCTGCAGTCTCTTGCTTGCAGACTAAATCTGAAATAGGATTAAAAAAACACACACATATAGCTGTGATGCTTAGTTGTCCTAATATATACATATAATATATCTAGTATACGCTCAAGAAAGAGTTTGACTTGCATGATTCGCATTCACTGTGACGAAATATTTTTGACAAAGAGCTCAGAGAAAAATTATTTATGACAACCACAGTCCAGTAAAAGGAGCCAAGAAAATATGAGTGAAATGAAACTACCCCTAAAGGAAATGAAGATTTCACACATTCATTTGTTAGTCATTATATGCACAGGTTCAACAGTAGGTCACAAACCAATACTAAGATTTAAAAAAAAGTTAAGTACAACTACTAAACTGGGGCAGCGCTGGCATAGTGGTTAGCATGGTCGCCTCACAACAAGAAGGGTTAAATTACCAGGCCAGGGATCTTTCGGTGTAGAATGCTTGCATGGGCTTCGTCCGGGTATTTCGGTTTCCTCCGACAGTCTAAAAACATGCAGATTAGGTTGATTGGTGTTTCTAAGTTATCCATAGCAGTGAATCTGTCTGTGAATGGTTGTTTGTCTATGTGTTGCCCCGCGATGGACTGACGACCCAACCAGGATGTACCCCCGCCTCTTGCCGTATGTGTGCTGGGATAGGCACCAGCAGATCTGTGTGACCCCGAATTAGGAAATAAGTGGGTGAGAGGATGAATGAATGAATGAACTACTAAACTTACTTTACAACTGTATGTATATTTCATTGTTAGGAGCAGTGTTGACTCAAAGGACTGGGGTTCAAGACCCACCGCTGCCAGTCTGCCACTATTTGGTCCTTGTTCAAGACCCTTAAAACTCTTTTGGCTCAAGGGGTGCTGTATATAGGTGACCCTGCATTCTGACCCCAACTTAATAAGATGAAATATGCAAAGGAACAAAAACACTGTGCTGTTGAGTCAATGGGACATTCACATTGTAAGAAACTACATTAAATATTACTTTTACATTCTTTCATATGTAGAACATATGTCCTTTTTTTCTAATTCGTTTAATCTTTTATAACATGCAACATTTCTGTAAATAATGAGTTTTAAACACCTAAAACATGCTGTGGTATACTCTAGGTTGTGCACATCATTCCTGTGATGACAGGGACATTTTGCCATGCACTGAATTTTTAGGAGGCTGGCTGGCTGTAGGGGAGGAAAGATTGGTTTTACATCAGTACCAAAAGAAGAAGATAAGACACAACATTCAGAGTAAAACACATCTATCCCAGCACACATAGGGCAAAAGGCAGGGGTACACCATGGACAGGTCGCTAGTCCATCACAAGGCCACACAAGCACTCACACACTCACACTCAGAATTACCAATCAGCCAATCAGGATTTTGGACTGTGTAAGGAACCAAGAATAAAGCCACACAAACTCGGAAAGAGCATACAAACTCTGTACAGAAAGACGCTGCTGTCTGTGTATTGAACCTGGGACCTTCTTGCTGTGTTGGACGTGCTAACCACTAATCCCTTTTTTAATATTCAGTAATTAGTAAAATTCTGCCTGTGCCCAAAGAAATGTCACCCTGTGGCTAAAAAAGTACTTATAGCAGACAAACCAAGATTGCAGTCTACATCTAGTTGAGTGTGAAACAGATAAACTTGGATGCAGACTTCATTACATTCCTCCTGAATAGGTAATGTGGTCATAAACTGGTAATTTGCTTTGCTCAGCGGTCGTCTTTATGGAAGAAATAACTGGTTTTATAAAACCTCTTGAAATAAGTGAAGAGTCAGATAGCAGAAGAGCACAGTCTTTTCTACACATCAGTATTCTGCAACGCTAATCTTTGGAAATTAACTTATGAACATACAATAAAAATAAACTTTGCTATTATCTCATAAAACTGTTTTATGAGATCACCCAAGCTGTGATTCACTATAACGTCTGAGTTCCATAGCAACAGTACTAATGACATAAATAGTGTTAGCAATGTTTGCTAATGTCATTTGATATAAAAAATGTCACACCAGCTTACAT
The DNA here is from genome assembly GCA_026260255.1 of Pseudolaguvia tuberculata. Taxonomy (NCBI): domain Eukaryota; kingdom Metazoa; phylum Chordata; class Actinopteri; order Siluriformes; family Sisoridae; genus Pseudolaguvia; species Pseudolaguvia tuberculata. The sequence continues at coordinate 6,495 of JAOTRA010087083.1, read as the reverse complement.
AATGGGGCAGTAGCTCAAATAATTAGGATTCGGGAGTTGTTGTCAGAGTTTATGTCCCACTGCTGACATGCTGCCATGGTTGGACCCCTGAGTAAGGTGCTTATCGCTCACTATCACAATTTGCGTCTTTTTAATGGCTTACCACGAGCTCTGACTTAATACAAATGTTAACTTGTCATTTAAATCTTAATGTATTGAATATTAAACTTTTGGACAAAGAAAGGCAGATGTACTCAGGTTGAACTGTAATCAGGTCAATCAATCCTGACTGTTGTTTTAATTGCAGCGTGAGACAATATTCAAAGCTGGAATGTATTTCCTGTTCATTTCTCTCTGCAACTTGATTGTATCGGAAAAAAAAAAGTTTCTATAAATCTCCAGATTCTAAGCTCTATTGAGGAACTTGTCAAACCAAGAACTGTATTTTATTCTTTCTTGGACGTTGTTGTCAGTAGCTGGACAGCATACTAATTATAAGTAATCTTTTTCTTAGGTGAACATCGAGTTCTAATATAGTCTCAGAGACTTACAACCTATCACTGACCGCTGAATTATGATAGTAAATTCATGCTTTGTGAGTTAGTGCACATTTTGGCTTGTTGCCAAAGAGATCTTTTGTGAGAAAGAAATGGGATATTATTGTGTATAAATTAACAGGAAAGACGCCAAGTCATTATTCACATTCCAATGATTTTTTTTTTTAATTTACCCTTCTTTTATATGAAACCAAATCAATTAAAAAAAGGGGGTCTATTTGTATATTTCTGTTGTTCTATTGTTTTTTGTGTACTGTTGGTTGTGTTGTTATACTTTCATGTTTTTTTGTCTTTGTGCGGACTGCTGTGGCAACATCTAATCGGAGCAGCCGAAGGACAAAAAAAATCTTTTACAGATACATTTTGGATCGGGGATCTTTCTGTTTGGAGTTTGCATGTTCTCCCCGCGCTTGCGTGGGTTTCCTTGGGGTACTCCAGTTTCCTCCTACAGTCCAAAAACATGCAGATTAGGTCGATTGGTGATTCTAAATTGCCCATAGGAGTGAATGTGTGTGTGAATGTGTAATGAACTTTTAGGAAGCGGATTCATGTTGCAGGCACACGGTCTTTATTGAAGGTAAGACGAAAGCATGCACTCACTCAAAGTACATAGGGTAAACACAAAGGCTTAGATATCGGCAGAGTCTCCTCGAGAACACAAACGACATTGGAAAATAAGCTCATGTATATGAACAACAATAATCCGCAACGTGCATATCGTGTCGCTTTAAATATTATGTCATCGCCCCGGTGACCAAATCCGAAATGACGACGCCAAATGAGGGGAAGGGACTTAGGTCAGTTCTTTACATCACCCCCCCTAAAGGATGCCTCTTGCGTCCCCTAGGGCAATGCCTTAAGAACCGTGAAAACAGATAGAAGAGAGCGCGCACAGAAACAGAGAACTGGAGAGAGCGCGCACAGGAACAGAACTGGAGAGAGTGTGCACAGGAACAGAGAACAGGTACAGGGACAAAACCAGAAGAGGAGACAGGAAGCACAAGTGAACAGAGTGGGGCACCAGGTAGCGAGAAAAACATACAAAACAAAGAGAGAGCTAAAGAACGTAAGAGGGAGAGGAACCATAGCAGAAAAGAAAGGCTGGAGTAGAAAGTACACCACAGAAGCACGGACAGGAATGGAGAGACACTGTCACAGACTAGCCAGGGAACCGCAGGAGGAGATGGAGAGGACCAGGACAAGAGAAAATACACAGTAAACGAAAGGAGGCAATAAGCCAACAGAAACAACAAAACACAAGGAAGAACAGGATGAAATGAGCAAAGACCAGCAAAACAAATCTGAACAGATGCATCAACAGTTGGAACTGGGGAACAAACCAAGTTTATAGTCTTTAAAATATGGTCCACCAAGTAGGCCGCGGACTCTGGATGCGCTGATGGGGACTCTGGATGTGCTGATGGGGACACGGAGAGCGCTGATGGGGGCACGGAGGGCTTTGATGCAGACGCGGAGGGCTCTGATGCGGAAGCGGAGGGCTCTGATGCAGACGAGGAGGGCTGTGCTGCGAACACGGAGGGCTCTGATGCGGACGCGGAGGGCTCTGATGCGGACGCGGAGGGCTTTGATGCGGACGACGAGGCTGAAGGCGCTGAAGACAGTGCAGCGATGTCCTCGGGCTCGATGGACGGAACGTGGGCATCCACACTGGACGGGGCATAGGTGTCCTCAGTAAGTCCATGAATCCAGGCCGCCTTAACCAGAGTAACCTCCTTCTCAGTGTCGCAGGTAAACACCCTAAGCAACTGAGTGAGGAGGAAATTAACATCTGCATTAGTATACCACGGCTAGCGCTTTGCCGCCCAAACACAAAAAAACTTGTTGCACTTCTTGCGGGACGTTGTGTGTAGAAAACTATTGAAGTAATCATGGCATTGTCGCACAAACAGAGCGCACGTCACCAGGTCTTTGTTAAACCGGGTGGGCAACCCTACCGGCTAGCGTGTATGCTAAAGGGAGGAAGTCCCACCAAGCGTGTCCCGCTCGATCCTTATAAGGCGGATTATTATGTAATGAACTTTTAAGAAGCGGATCCATGTTGCAGGCACACGGTCTTATTGGAGGAAAGACTTAAACACAAAGTGAAAGTAAAGTCGATAACAAACTCAAAACTGAAACGAAAGCATGCATTCAGTCCATAGGGTAAACACAAAGGCTCGAGAACACGAACGACATCGGAGAATATAAACCACAATAATCCTTAAATATTATGTCATCACCCCGATGACCAAATCTGGGATGACGACGCCAAATGAGCGGGAGGGGCTTAGGTCAGTTCCTTACAGAATGGTTGTTTGTCTATGTGCTGCCCTGAGATGGACTGGTGACCCGTCCAGGGTGTACTCCTCGCTCTATGTGCGCTGGGACCCCGAATTAGGAAATAAGCGGATAAGAAGATGAATGAATGAATAAATGATTCATTTTGGACTCTCTGGTTTTTACTTTTATTTTTTTGTGTTTTTTATATTATTAGTTTTTTTATTTGTTATTATTTTTATTTGCGTTGTTTTTGTTTTCAGTGGTGTTTATGATTTACTGTTATTGTTTTTATTTTGTTTCTAATAGATGTAAGAGATAATGTTTTTTGAACCCCTTAAAAATACTAAATTGTGCAACAATTTAATTTTCATAAAGAATCTAACATACTAATATCTCTCATTGATTTTCTGATGCAAGTCTTTGACTATTATCCTGTCTGTAAGCCAAAGGAAGTTTGATGTCTGGTTTGTTTCAAAGAGTCTAAAGGGAACATCATAAAAAACTGTAGTTCAGCTGGGCAACTGGAACAAAAATCAAAACCTTCATTCATTGTGCTCAATTAATTTTTTCCGCCCCTTTTAGTTTACTTTATTTTTTTTGGATAAAAAACATAAATAACAACAAACCTGACATGAGGTTGCGATTACTTATTATTTGTAGTAAAATTCAAGGTACATATTTCAAACCTGTGGTGAAAATTGTTTCTTCTTGAAGTTGGAGCACCTGAACCCGGAGCAGTTTGAAGCTAGTGGAAGATTAATTCTTTGATTTTACTTTCTTTCACATTTTTAGATAATTGTAAAAACATCAAAACTATAAAGTAGCTTAAAGTTTTCAAAACAAGTTTTAGATTTTAGATTTTTCAAAGCCCTGACGACAGCTTTACACAGTCTTGGCATTCTCTCAGTTTTATAAGATGTTTTCTACACATGTTGAAATCTTTCCCATAAGAATCTTGTGAAGTGGTTCAACTGATCACTACAAGGTCGTATGTGAAATTTCCATACTCATCAAGCTGCCATTGTTGGGACCTTACAAAAGGCCCTTAACTGCTGAGATAAATAAATGATGATATACAAAATGGGACATAAGGGCATCTGCCAAATGACACCATCTCAAAATACACGGTAGAATCTAGAGTGAATAATTAACCTAAATATTCTATATAGTCCAAATCACTTCATTCAAAATTACATGGCAAATTATTCAAATTGTATGAAATGGTGGTCATTTCTATTTCATAATTTTTTAAGAAGACTTATGCTGATTATAAGTCGTATTAGTGACTGTAATAATTAGATTTTATTAGTATGTCACTTTTAATGATACTAGGTGTTCCCGGCAATATCTCATACAAGGATGCTAACTGGATTAAATACACAGTCATGCTATGCTGTTGTAAACAAACAGTTTCAAACCGAAGTGTACCAATAATGGCAATTTAAAAGTTCTTCCTGGGCTTGCGTGGGCTTACTCTATGTACTCAGGTTTCCTCCCAGAGTCCAAAAACATATATGGTAAGTTGATTGGTCATTCTAAATTGCTTAATGGAGCGAGTGTGTGTGGTTGGTCTCCAGAGACCTGTATAGGTTGTAGCCCTACCTTTCGCCCAATGACAGCTGGGGCTCAGATAACCCTGATAAGGAATAAACAATCAAGAAGCATGGATGGATGGGTGGATGGATGAATGGATAGATGGATAGTAGAGCAATTGAATTTCATGTTCTTTTCCTCTGTTTGGTAAAACAAAAGTGCTACACTTTATTGCTTACTTGCTCAGTTCACAGTTTTGCTGCTGGATTGTAATTTTGAGTCACATTTCAATGAATGATTCCCGACATTCTGTCATGCTAGGTGAGTCTGTCGGTATAACAGAAACAGTGGTAATATGCATAAACTACACATAAAAATCACACCCTTGTGGTTCACCTCACTACGATTAGTAGCTGTATACTTAAGTTATATACTAAAGTTTTTCTGTAAAGAGTAAGTGCTTTTGGCAGGATAGACTTCCTTGTTCTAAGCCACACATGACTGCTAATTCACAGTCGGTTTAGTTTCTTACTACAGACGGCCTATTGAGTGAGTTAAATCATAGATGCAGGCAGAGAATATAAAGTGACTTGTCAATATGTCTACAAGTCAATGCTTCTCGAAGTACAAGTCATATTTTTTCAGAACAATAGATCAAAGTCAGGTTTATATATATTTCCTAACACACAAAGCAAACTTTCTACATACGTGTTATTTCTGCATTTTCTTATAAAATTATGTTTTATACAAAAACATATTCCTGACAGCCTTGATTATAATTACCCAAATATCTCAACCATGGGCTAATTGTGCTAAGCTAATTAGATTAATTAGTGGTACATATCCTTGGCAAAGATGGAAACTCATCCTCTCCTGGGCTCTAATCACCACTTTAAATATAATTTAACTAAATTACAACATCCCAGAGGGCATCCAACATTTCTCAAACACAGACCACACATCTCTTACCAATACCCTACACCTTTAATATAAACATATAAAAACTAAAGCGTACATCATTTATTTACAGCCTAGATTAAATAACATTTATTAATGAATGTATGCCACACTGAAATAAAGTTTATTAATAAATCTGGCAAAGAAATACAATTAAAAATATAATATACACCATACCGAATACTACGACATTCGAGAGTAAGCGGGTAAGAAGATGAATGAATTAATGAATGTTTATTTTTCAGAAATGTAAATTAATCTTCTAACCTGCTTATTCCCGAATTAAAAGGCACTGGGGTCTGCTGCGCCTATCCCAGCACACATAGGGCGACAGGCAGGGGTACACTTTGGATGGGTCACCAGTCCATCTCACATAGACAAACAACCATTCACACACACTTTCACTCCTATGGACATTTTGGAATCACCATTCAACCTAATCTGCATGTTTTTGACTGTGGGAGGAAACCGGAGTACCCGGAGGAAACCCACCCAAGCTCGGGGAGAACATGCAAACTTTGCACAGATAGTTCCCCGGCCCCGGGTCGAACCCGGGACCTTCTTGTTGTGAGGCTAACGTGCTATCCACTACGCCACTTCATCATGTTGCATGTTTTATTATGACACACGGACATATTGGTGTAACTTTGTATTTCTGTCTTTTTTTCATTCTTTCTTATTGTCATAACGTCATATGACAACATGACAACATGTCATTACTATTATATCTGTCACTCAGTACACTCATATCTGTCACACAATTTTGCATTTTGATATGGCATATCTCTTTTGAATTCCGGGCCGGGAGTCCAAAAACATGCAGATTAGGTGGATGGGTGATTGTAAATTGTCCATAAGAGTGAATGTCTGTGTGAATGGTTGTTTGTTTATGTGTTGCCCTGAGATGGACTGGCGACCCGTCCAGGGTGAACCCCTGCCTCTTGCCCTATGTGTGCTGGGATAGACGCAGCAGACCCCTGTGACGATAAGCGATAAGAAGATGAATGAATGAATGAATGAATGAATGAATGAATGAATGAATGAATGAATGTGTAAATTTTAACATAAACTTAGTCTTCTTATGTTTGGGTGGGCATGACTTGGAATTAAATTGTGATAGATAGATAGATAGATAGATAGATAGATAGATAGATAGATAGATAGATAGATAGATAGATAGATAGATAGA
>JAOTRA010087072.1:0-12266 GCA_026260255.1 Pseudolaguvia tuberculata | reverse complement strand
TATAATATATGTATGTATGTATGTGTATATAAATATATGTATGTTTATACACTGTGGCAACCCCTAACGGAAGCAGCAGAAAAGAGAAGATATATGCCTTTACAGTGGTGTGAATAAGTGTTGACCCCCTTCCTGATTTCCAATCTTTTGCATGTTTGTCACACTGTATTATTTCAGATCATCAAACGAATGTAAATAGTCAAAGATAACATGAGTAAACAAAAAACAGTTATTAAATTAAGGTTTTTATTAAGGGAAAACAAAATCCAAAACTACATGGCCCTGTGTGACAAAGTGTTTGCACTCTTAACCTAATAACTGGTTGGGCCACCCTTAGCAGCAGCTACTGCAATCAATCTTTGTTCTTTTTGCTCAGCAGCGGTTTTCGTCTTGGAACTCTGCCAGGCAGACCATTTTTGCCTTCAGTCTGTTTCTTATGGTGGAGTCATGAACATTGACCTTAACTGAGGCAAGTGAGTCCTGCAATTCTTTGGATGTTGTTGTGGAGTCTTTTGTGACCTCTTGGATGAGTTTTCGGTGTGCTCCTGGGGTAATTTCGGTCGGCCGGCCACTCCTGGGAAGGTTCTCCACTGTTCCATGTTTTCGTCATTTGTGAATAATGGTTCTCACTGTGGTTCGCTGTAGTCCCAAAGCTTTAGAAATGGCTTTTTAACCTTTTCCAGACTGATAGAGCTTAATTACTTTCTTTCTCATTTGTTTCCGAATTTCTTTGGATCTCAGCATGATGTCTAGCTTTTGAGGATCTTTTGGTCTACTTCACTTTGTCACACAGCTCCTATTTAAGTGATTTCCTGATTGCAAACAGGTGTGGCAGTAATCAGGCCTGAGTGTGGCTAAAGAAATTTAACTCCGGTGTGATAAACCACAGTTATGTTTTAACAGGGGGCAAACACTTTCTCACACAGGGCTATGAAGTTTTAGATTTTGTTTTCCCTTGATAATTAAAACCATCATTTAAAAACTGTGTTTTGTGTTTACTCATGTTATCTTTGACTATTTACGTTTGTTTGATGATCTGAAACATTAAAGTGTGACAAACATGCAAAAAGATTGGAAATCAGGAAGGGGGCCAACACTTTTTCACACCACTCAAATTGAATTACGATACTAATTTTGTTATGGGTAATAAATGTTATAATGAATTCTATAAATATTTCTTCCTTTTTTGTAGCCTTTTAGTCATTTAGTAATATTGAAGGATGTAATATCTACATGGATATTGATTAGGCATATGACATAGTAGTTTAGTTTCTTTATATACGTATTATATCTTAAGTATTTGTCACACACACACACACACACACACACACACACACACACACACACACACACACACACACACACATCAGGCATTTCCACAGTTAACTGCTCATTTCCACTGAATACTAATCCCTCATACCTGTCGCACGCTGCCCAATCACACACACTCCCTTTACAAGAACCGCAATACACATTCACAGTGACTCTGTCTAAACCATAGCACTCTCCCATCTTTGTGCTGCCAAGGTTCCATGTTCCCACAGACTTCAGGTCCTTGCGTATATCCTCCCAATGTCCATAATTAAACAGTTATAGAATCACCTGAAATTTCATATGCTAGCTATTTGTTTAATGAGATGTAGACTTGTGGACGATGGTCTCTCAGTTTCTCTCCTAATGCATCTGACTGAATCCCACACACCACAGAGAACACTCACCAACACATCCTGCAGTTGGTTTGATCCTCATTTCTACTGACACTGTAATTAATTTCTTCCTTTACTGTCGATACATTCGTATTCTTCTGTTTTAGCTAGGAAACTTTCATACCACGGTGAATGATGTCAACAAACTGCCTCTTGTATTACAGGAAACACTATCCAGATCGCAGAAATGATTATTGACTAGCGTCACATTGATTTACCCGCTGTCGGACATTTCTCTTTTTAAAGAACTTGTTTTTGCACCTGGAAGGGAACCCTTGGTCTTCTGACGTTTGCAGCCACAAAGCAGTGCTAAATAATAAGAAATACGGTATATAATAAACCAAAATGATGGGTACCAAAAGATTGTTTTTTTAATTATGGAAAGATCATAAACAGCAAGTTATATTGAAATAGTTTAAAGCTATACATTGGTTCCCTGTGAGTAACATGAACGAATGAGTTACAAACATCTACTGCACACATTTGGAGAGATATCAAACTAGAAAATTATATACAACCGCTACATTAGTCAATATACAACAAAGGTATTGATCTATTAAATATGATACCTCAGTTGTCCAGTGGGTGGCACGGTCGCCTCATAACTAGAAGGTCCCGGGTTCGTTTCCTTGCATGTTCTCCCCGCGCTTGTGTGGGTTTCCTCCGGGTACTCCGGTTTCCTCCCATAGTCCAAAAACATGCAGATGAGGTGGATTGGTGATTGTAAATTGTCCATAGGCGTGAATGTGTGTGTGAATGGTTGTTTGTCTATGTGTGGACCTGAGATGGACTGGTGACCCGTCCAGGGTGTTGGTACCCCTGCTACTCACCCTATGTGAGCTGGGATAGGTGCCAGCAGACTCCAGTGACCCCAAATTAGGGAATAAGCGGGTAAGAAGATGAATGAATGAATGAATGAAAGTTTTCCAGTATCTTTAGTACCATCATTCTCTGGAGATTTTACAGTATGATTACTTCACTCTCTGAAATAAAACTCTGATTGTACTGATTTCAGTTTAGTATAAGCAACAAGATCCATGTTCTGCTGAAGTAACGTTTCCCTACATTAGATTCTTTCTGAATCTGAAGGATGCGGATAAAATCAGCAGATTAAATATCCATTGTGTATGTCAGAAATTATAAAACATGTCTGCCTACACAAAAAATATATAAAATATTTTTTTCTCTTTTACTTTGTTTCTGTCTTGGAAAAATTATGCATTCATTCTGAGGGACAACTTTTTAGACAAGTTTTTAATTACAAATAAAGGTTATAATGACTGACATATTGACCTTGTAATATAATTTTTGTCTCCAGAAGGGGAAAAATCTATATATTATAACACTGAGAACTAGTACCTCCGGAGGAAGTAGTTCCTCACACTGCCAAAACTGTATGGAACTTAAAAAAAAAAAGATATTACATTGTTTAAAATGTCAAATTATTGCAATTAGTATGTTAAACACTTGGTGTTTGTGGTACACACTGATCCTGAAAGTGGCCGTGTAATATAATACCCACATTGAGAAAACAGTAATTAGCTGAATCCTGCTCATTTGTTTGTACACGAGCTGAAAGCGCTGGTATTCCAGTGGGGGCTGTAATTTTATCTAGTTCCGTCAGTCAACAATGAGTCTCTGCAACGTCGACCCAGGAAATTTATTTGGGGTCCCTCAGTGCCTCTAAAACGACTAATTCATCCCAATCTTTGCTTATTCACTCACTGTACATCTATGACATTCATTTATAGCTATATTTGTTGTAGCTGTTTTGTGGATGCATCGAAAAATCATAATGTCTGACATTCATTCATTCATCTTCTTACCCGCTTATTCCCTATTTCGGGGTTACGGGGGTCTGCTGGTACCTATCCCAGCTCACATAGGGCGAGAGGTCGCCAGTCCATCTCAGGGCAACACATAGACAACCAACCATTCACACACACATTCACTCCTATGGACAATTTACAATCACTCATCCACCTAATCTGCATGTTTTTGAACTGTGGGAGGAAACCCACAGTACCCGGAGGAAACCCATGCAAACTCCGCACACAAAAGATCCCCGACCCCGGAAATGGAACCCGGGTTTTGTTGTGTGTTGTGTTGTCCACTACACCACCACGCCCCGCTGATCAGGTATTCATTTGCGTATGAATATACAGAACATATTGTGCTCTAAGAAGTGATTAAATAAAATCTGCAAATGGTAAAGTCAAGTTTATTTTACCTTAATTTTTTTAGCTTGCCTTTTTTTTTTCTTTTTGCTGTTTTTGCTTGTCTCCTCTTTTTGCTTTTGCTTTTCTCTGCAACAGAAGTGTAAGTGCTTTTTTTTTTTTTTTTTTATGAGTTCAGCTGCAGTACTGCTGCTTCTTTATAAACGTTTATCAGCTACACTCTGGCTGTGCATGGATCTTGACTTTTTTAAAATTTTTAATATTTTTATACTTAATGTTTTTCGCGGGCGGCGTAGTGGTTAGCATGGTCACATCACAACAAGAAGGTCCCTAGTTCGAATCCCGGGCCAGGGATCTTTTTGTGAGGAGTTTGCATGTTCGCCCTGTGCTTGCGTGGGTTTCCTCCAAATACCCCAGTTTTCTCGAGAGTGTGTGTGTGTGTGTGTGAATGGTTTTGTCTGAAATGTGTTGCCCTGCAATGGACTGGAAACCTATCCAGGGTGTAGGGAATAAGCGGGTAAGAAGATGAATGAATGAATAATGTTTTGCTCTACCATTTTGTTTTTTGACATGAATATTTTCATATAAAATCTTTACATTTTCTCCCAAATCTAGAGTGCGCTGTATAATTTGATGCACTTTGTATTATATGTGTATTAATTCTGGTTGTGCTTTCTGATCTCAAACGAGTTAATGTGGAACAAGGTGCTCAAAAATCACAAACTTTTGTAATGATCTGGAACCGCACCGCTTGATGGACTGTTGGAGCATTACAGCTACCGTAGTCAGGAGTCTCGCAGAGTACGTATTACTCCGTGATGAGAAAGACCTCAAAAAGCTTGAGATTTTCTCGCTTTCTCAACTCCAAGGTTAGTCCTGGTTCAGTCCTGGGATCAGTCCTGGTTTAGTTTGGCAGCTCTATCCCCTTTACACCACTGCTTAATCTGGCTACGGTGCACCTTATCTATGAAAATATACTCATTCATATTGATATAGCGCCTTATAGTCCCAATAATACGGTACTCTTCCACCCCCAGCAGCTGATTAGTTCTGTTATTACTTGGGACTATGAGTGTTTGCTCCACATTTACACCTTTGACACCATCATTTAAATGTATGTTTTCTAGCATTTAGCAACATGTATATCAATGATTATTGATGAAACTATGATTATTATAACAGTGATGATTAGTGTTAGTGGAGCTTCGGTCTCGGTATCGATCTAGTTCTGGTCAGTTAATTCTCATTTATACTCAACATGAGAGATTCGCCCTGTCTTTATACAGACAAGTATAAAATACCCAAAATAACAGTTGAGTAAAAGAATAATTATTTTACAGGAAAACTGCTTTCATTCATCATCATCTACCTGCTTATTATTGGGGTCACAGGGGTCTGCTGGTGCCTATCCCAACGCACATAGGGTGACAGGCGGGGGTACACCCTGGATGGGTCGCAAGTCCATTGCAGGGAAACACATAGACAAACATCAACACACACACACACATTCACTCCTATGGACAATTTAAAATCACCAATCAAAATAATCTGCATATTTTTTGGACTGTAAGAGGAAACCGGAGTACCCAGAGGAAACCCGCGCAAGCGCGGGGACAACATGCAGACTCTTACAGAACGATCCTTGGCATGAGACTTGAACATGGGACTTTTATGTTGTGAGGCGAATGTGCTAACCACTACGCCACAGCGCCGCTCCGGAAAACTGCTTAATTGTTAAGTTATTGTTACTATTTAAAATATTACTTTATTAAAAGTTGTAAAATATGTTATATGTATTGTTATTGGGTATAAACATTCATCATTAATTCATCTTCTTACCCGCTTATTCCCGAATCCATGGGGTCTGCTGCGCCTATCCGAGCGCACATAGGGCGAGAGGCAGGGATACACCCTGGACAGGTCGCCAGTCCATCTCATGGCAACACACAGACAAACAACCATTCACACACACATTCACTCCTATGGACTATTTACAATCACCAATCCACCTCATCTGCATGTTTTTGGACTGTGGAAGGAAACCGGAGCACCCGGAGGAAACCCACGCAAGCAGGTTTTTTTTTACTTATTGGGTATAAACAATTTACCAAATAAATATTGGAAACTAACTTTTTAAAATTAATAGCAAGTGTTTAATAATTATATTTACAATTATCGTTGGGGCGGCACAGTGGAGTAGTGGTTAGCTCGGTCGCCTCGCAACAAGAAGGTACCGTGTTTGATCGCTAGGCCGGGGATCTTTCAGCGCTTGCGTGTTTTTTCTCCAGGCACTTCAGTTTCCTCCCACACTCCAAAAGCTTGCAGATTAGCTCGATTGGTGAGTGAAAATTGCCCATAGGAGTGAATGTGTGTGTGAGTTTTGTTGTTCAGCTTTGTGTGCCCTGCGATAGACTGGTGGACACGTATGTTAGGTCAATTGATGATTCTAAATTGTCCATAGGATTGAGTGTGAGTGTTGCTTTGAACTGGCGACCTGTACTGGATGAAACCTGCTTTTGCCTAATGGACTCTGATATATATGTATATTCTCATTATTTTTTAACACCTATATATATGCAGTGACAGAGTTACACCTCCTTGACTCTACACAGAAACAGCAGCGCGTTCGGCATGACGTCACTTTGTTGCAGAGACGCTATTGGTTAAATGCCAGCAAAGTAGAACACGGAAGCAGCTTGAAGCTCTTCTTTTTTATGTCTTATAGAAGTATCGGATCAAGACTCTGTATCGGTAGATACTTAAAATCAAATAACACTGAATTGGGGGCAAAAAAAAACCTGATTGGGACATCCCTAGTATGCAGTGTCCAGTATTCCACACTAATAAAAATCTTCTGCTCGAACTAGCAATGACTAAGCATGTAGGAGACATTCACACATTTTTAGTGAGTGGTCAGTGTTTGTTCTTTGGGCCCGGTCACTGACTGCAGCGTTGCACTCAGACCAAGACTCATTTACGTGCTCAAGTGTTTGTCTACTTCATTAAGACGCCAGACGTGGTTCACTCTACTCTGGCGGAACCCTCTTCGACATGCAATTCTGAAGCATTGAGTATCATTTGGTTGGTCAGAGCATTAAGAGCTTATACTGGCCGCACAGCCAGTTTTTGGCAATCTGATTAACTCTGTGTGCTACGGTAGTTTCATGTGAGGTCTTGAGGCAGAGACTTTGCCAGTGGATCGTGGATGCCATCAGATCTGCTTATGCGTCTCAGGCTCAGGGGGAAGTAGTAATTTAGTGGTTAAGACATTAGACTGATACCATAAAGACTAGGGTTCGATTCTTAACTCCGCTAAGCAACCACGGCTGTGGTCTACAAGGTGTAGTACAGGGAGTTTGCCTCGTTGCAAGTTGGTGTTTGCTGAACACTTTTGCGAGATTCAACAAACTGGAGATGGCCTTGTTGACTGCCCACACACTTCGGTGACTGGGTAATCCCTGTGGTTCTATTACACATCCGTCTGCCCTGGTTGGTGCAGCTTATTTCTTTTACTGTGCTTGTTTGGGAAGCTACACAGATTTCAAGTGCTACAGTGTGTTCATGTGCCTGATGTTGGATACACTGATGTGTTGGTATTTCTCTTCGTTCAGCGCAGTAGCAGTTATATTATGTCTCATCCTCATGTAGGCTATGTTATTTATTCATTTTAGAGGATTCCCTTTATTATTAAACGTGTGTGTTCTTGCCCTGTTTAGTGCAGTTACTATCAGTTTATGTGCCGTCTTCAGCGGTCTATGTCTGCCAAACTTGTCGTCTTTGGCGGTGTCTGCCTAGTTTGTCTTCAGCAGTTGGAAGTGTCTGCTTGCATGGCGTTAACACACTGTTCCCATAGCGTATGTTCTGCATAGTCGAGTGAAGCTCAAAGGAAACGTCTCCAGTTAAGTCTGTGACCTCAGATCTGTGACAGCGGAACGAGATATTGCGGTCATCACCCATTGTCTAATTTCTAGACCCCATGGTGTTTATCAAAAGAATAGACAACGTTAAAACAAACTCATTGAAATATTGCAGCTTTTTTTTACAGTGTTCAATGTTAAAAGTGCAATAAAGATGAATTGAACACCTTCCGGCGTAGTGGATAGCACGATTGCCTCTCAACAAGAAGGTCCTGGGTTCGAGGTTCAGACCAGGCATCTTTCTGTGCAGAGTTTGCATGTTCTCCCCGCGCTTGGGTTTCCTTGGGTGCTCTGGTTTCTTCCCTTAGTTCAAAAACATGCAGATTAGGTTGACTGGTGATTCAAAATTTCCCATAAGAGTGAGTGTGTGGGAATGGTTGTTTGTGCCCTGCGATGGACTGGTGACCTATCCAGGGTGTACTCCTGTTTCTTGCTGGCATGTGAGCTGGCATAGGCACCAGCAGACCCCTGTAACCCTGAGTTAGGGAAAAAGCAGGTAAGATGAATGAATGAATGGGCACATGTTTCAGTTTCCAAACTGTTGCTGTGAGTAGTACAATTCTATATTTCAGCATGACATAATTGTTCACAAAGGCCTTGAGCTCCACAAAGACTTTTACGTATTATTGTTCAAGTTCTACAAGGCTCTGACCTCAAACCCCACTGAGAACATGACCCTCACCCTACATTAGTGCCCGAACTCAATAAACAACAGCTACACTTTGCTAGCTAGTTTTTATTTCAGGCACATCACATCAACATCTTGCACTTTAGTGTTTCTATTGCAAACCTTTTTTATTCTATAAAGTTGCTGTGCAAAATTGACAACAGTACATTATTTAATTTTCCCTTGGACTAGCCAGTTGAAATATTTTCACCCAAGCACACTTGAGTTTGAGCAATATGAATGGTTCGACAAAGAGTTTTTGTCTGTAGTTTTTAAAGAAAGAAAAAGATATTTTTTAGATGTTACTCTTCACAGCATTTCCCAGACTTGATGTGCTTTTGACGGAGTCTTATTTCCAAGACAAGTACAGCTTCTGAATAATTGAAAACTCTGTAGGCTGAGAAACAAAGCTGAAGTGTTTAGGTTGCCATTGGTGTGAATATTAAAATCCTTCATCATTGCAAATCTCTCCATTGCCAGAAAGTTCATTGGGACACAGTGGGGTATTAACTGGGAAATTACAGACTGTGAATGCTCTGGGTTATAATCAGAAATGTGAATATTGCAATAGTCTAGTTATAGGCTTCCTTTCTCTGTTCATATTTAATTTCACATGTGACGCAACATATTGAACCACACCATCAACAAGCTTGTGTCGTAGGACCAGGGAATAGCGTAGAGATGCTGAGCTGCATTCTGGCTGCAGAAAATAACAAGTGTGAGACCTGAGGTTTTGTTATTGCCTCTTTGTTTTGTTTTTTTCCCCCCAAAAGTCTGCTTTGAACCGGAGCCGTTAAGCCTAATTGACACATTTGGGTAGTACTGTAGTCTAATGTGGAGATTTTCTGGCCAATAAAGCATCTATCTGACCGGTAAACTAACCAGTTTTTTTATTCATGTAGAATCCATCAGTGTGACTTTAACAAACATTAAGGTGTTTTCGGGTATTTCATATGCATGAGATGTTTAGTCAACTGCTTGTATGTGTGAAGTCTAAATTGGGTTTCACACTGTATGATTTTGTGTGCTAACCTGGGAAAAGTAGAAGCAAGGAAAGCAGCTGGCACTGACTGCATCCCTGGCTGCATATTCGGAGCATGCGAGGCAGCTGGCTGAAGGCTTTGTGGACATCTTTAATTTGTTGTTGGCCCTGGCAGATGTAGCAACTTGCTTTAAGTCCGCTAAAATTGTTAAAGCGCCAAAGCATTCCGCTGAAACAGAACTGGCTGACTCACGTCAAGTCATCGCAAAGTGCTTTGAAAGAATGACCCACCCACCTGTCCACCATCCAACCTATCAACTTGTCTATTCACCAAATAGGTCAACTGAGGATACCATTTCCTTGGTACTTCACACTGCCTTGACTCACCTGGACAACCCCGACACTATTGCCAGGAAGGTGTTTGTTGACAGCGTTTAACACAGTTTAGCCCTTCAAAGCTAATGGTATTAGCAAACTTTTAATTGAAACCTGGATTTCTTTAAAAACATCAGTCTTTGATTAAACACGGTCACTTCCTCCAAACTCATCATCAGCATGGGTTCTGGTAGGGACCAAAATCGTTAGAGAGGCAAAATACACATATGCAAGCGAATCCGTCCACTTCCAGGAAATCTGAGACCGTCTGCCTTCTATACCCAGTTTGAGGTGCAGAACAACATACCTGTGAGGCAGACCATCCCTCCTCTCAGTGACCTGATGTGAGGAAAATTTGAAGTAAAAGTCTGGTACTGGACCAGACATCATCCCTAGCAGAGTGTCCAGGGTCTCATCACCAAGAACGACAAGTCATCATACAGAGACAAGTTGCTTCAGCTAACAGCTGGTTGTAGACCCAACAAGCTGTCTCTGAACATTGACGAGACTAATGGTATAGTTGTTGACTTCAGAAGAGCAAAGCGCTACCATTTGGAATTGAATTGTCAAGAGGACTGAATTCCCTGGTGTTCAGCTGGCAAAGAACCTTACCTGGTCACTCAATACCAGCTACATTAGCAACCAAAGCCCAACAGAACTTCTTGCAAAGGTTAAAAAAAGACCATTTTCATCCCACCATCCTGAACATGTTCTATATAGGGAAGATCATCGGGGTCTCTTCCCTTTATAACAGACATTTACTGTAGTTGCTGATGTCATAGGGGTCCAGTGTACTCCTTCTTCAGGGTAGGAGCAACCGGTGCACTCTTGAAAGATATTGGTTCTGGAAGACAGGTTATGGGTCTGCTGGTGCGTATCCCAGCTCACATAGGGTGAGAGGCAGGGGTACACCCTAGGTCGCCAGTTCATTGCAGGGAAACACATAGATAAACAACCATTCCCACACACACACATTCACTCCGATGGACAATTTAGAATCACCAATCAACCTAATGTACATGTTTTTGGACTATGGGAAGGAAACCGGTGTGGCCGGAAGAAACCCACACAAGCACGGGGAGAACAATCAAACTCCACACAGAAAGATCCCCGGCCAGGGAATCGAACCCGGGACCTGCTTGTTGTGAGGCGACCATGCTAACCACTACGCCACCGTGCCGCCCTGAAATCAAATATTTTAATTAAACAACACAGTATTGCATTTTACTTAAACACCCTGATCACCAGTGTTTCTTTATGTTGAAATAATGTTAATGAGGTTCAACTAGTGTTAGAGTGCGGTACATGGGGTTAGAGTCAGTGTGAGTCAAGTGAAAACACATACTTCATACCAATTGACTATGTCAGAATGTCAGAAACGTATGTATGCAAATAACAGTATGCAGATTGTTCAAAGATGACCTATTCCTCCTGTCCGGAAGTATGCATATACTGCATGGTCTGCAATCCCATGAGGCCGCCAGTTAAAATTACTTGTCTCGGGAAGTGTTTATAAAGTAAAAAAAAAAAAACTTGTTCATTCAAGTTAAAATGCACTTGTGTAAAGTCATTCAAGATAATCAGTAGCACACTTTAAATATGTGCACATTTTAATCTGTAAATGGAGGATGTAGAAAGTGTAGTATGCAAAAATTTCTTTCAAACTAGTATGTGCTTATAGTTACGGTTAGAGTATCCATTTTTAAACATAAAAAAGGGTAAAAGGGTAAGCTACAGCATTTGGCAGACGTTCTTATCCAGAGCAACTTATATTTGGTCTCTTTTCTACAACTGAGCAATTGTGAGTTAAGGGTCTTGCTCAATGGCTCACAGTGGTTGCTTGGTGGACGTGGGATTTGAACCCCGGTCTTTCTGGTATTAGTTCAACACCTTAACCACTAGGCTACCACTTCCACTACCACTATTGTTTTGTACCTGTTTTATACAGTGGCGTAGGGCTTTACTGGTTAGCATGGTTACCTCACATGTTCGATTCGCAAACAAGGGGTCTTTCGGCAGAGTTTACATGTTCTCCCCGCGCTTGGGTGGGTTTTCTCCAGGTATACCGGTTTCCTCCCACAGCCCGTTAGATCAGTGTCAGTGTGTGTGCCTTTCGTCCTATATGCACTGAAATAGGCTCTACCCCTGTGACTCTGAATGAATGAATGAATGAATATTGCATAATTGTTGTCATCATCAGAAAGTTTAAAGTACTTCCAGACAGCATTAACAGGATGTTCTAGTGGTGTGTGATAGCGGTGAAATTTCCGGTTTGTATTTCAGAAAAAAATGGCATCAAATTCCATGAAACTTGGTATCATTTTTTTTAAAAATGCTATAGATTTTGGTCATACCGCCATTGCCTGGCTCTGTGTGTGTGTGTGTGTGTGTGTGTGTGTGTGTGTGTGTGTGTGTGTGTGTGTGTGTGTGTGTGTGTGTGTG
>JAOTRA010087045.1:0-10994 GCA_026260255.1 Pseudolaguvia tuberculata | reverse complement strand
TAATTTACCATCTTGTTATTAAATATTACTATTCAGTATACACTATTTAATTAATTATCTTTCATTCATTCATTCATGATGCATGATGCATTGAATCCTTTACAGTTTGTCTTGTTTATTATATGCAATAATTTACCATCTTGTTATTAAATATTACTATTCAGTATACACTATTTAATTAATTATCTTTCATTCATTCATTCATTCATTCATTCATTCATTCATTCATTCATTTATCTTCTTGGTCACAGGGTTATGCTGGATTCTACCAGAGTGCATATAGAGGTACATATTTGCAGAGTGTCGGGATAGGCTCCAGCCGACCTCCATGACCCTGAATTAGGGAATAACCGGGTTAAAAGGTGAATGATTGAATGAATGAATGAATGAATGAATGAATGAATACAATTCACTTCCAAAGTCCTACATTAGGTTAGTTACTTGATTTCTGTGACTAAATTAAAAACCGTATAAGGCTAAATAAGATTAGACTAGCTATTTGTAAAATCATAAAATGTTATTATTTGTCCCTTATACTTTTAAACTTGAGCAGTTATTTAAAAATGTATTTGTCTTTCATTTAGGAGTTATAACCTTTAGGAGTAATAAAAAAAAGGTTAATGTGAAGTATAAAATCAAATAAATATCACTGCAAACTTTGGTGGCAAAACAAGTCGGATATCTTGCATTTGATTACAGCGTTAACAGTCTATTCGGTTGGGTGTCCTTGACTGTGTTTCCATTTAGCTTTAGGATATTATCATTTCTTGCTGCTTAGCACACCTCACAATCAAAGCAGTGCTTTCCAGCGGAATAATCTTAAAATGTCATTTGATTTTGAACAGCCTGTAAATACTGATATCAAGCATAGACATATGAACTACAAATAAACATTCAGAGTCACTTGAATACATTGCATTTATTTCAATCCAAGAAAAAAATAAGATGATTGGGAGGAAGTGGTGGTTTCAAAAAGTAAATCAAAGAAAATTTTATTTATTCATTTGTTCATTCTTTCATCTTCTATACCCCTTACTTTCTAATCCATGGTCACGGTGGTCTGCTGGAGCCCATACCAGCAGTCTGATGGGCAAAAGATTTAAGGGGTACACTCAATTTACAAATAATTTTTTCATTCTTCATATACATGTTATCCAAATCCATCTACTATTTTATCTAATGAGATTTCAGGATGGTTGGAAGACCAACCAGAGGCCCATCATTAACAGGTTAGTGCTGGTGTTAGTTTTACCTCACATAAGTATGATCAATCATTTTTAGATCCGAGACATCTTATCCACAATCACTTTGGATAAGTGTATAACATTTATCTAATTACTGTAGGTGCCATCATGAATTCATACCATCTGCCACAAACTCCCAGAATACCGCACAAACAGATGGGATGCTTGACCTTTGCCAAAAAAACAGAGTACCTACCATGTAGTGCACAACAAAACAAAATGTACAGGATTCCCTATAGATTTAGTCAGCTGTAGTTTTTTTGCATTCTTTGTTTGTCCATAATGTTTTGATCCACGTCTCTAATATTTAATTACCACTACTAGTTGTATAGAACATTATTACAAAAAACCTAAAACTTCTTCTGTGTAAAATTATACAGTCACACTCCTGTCTACTATTATCTGTCAGAAGGTTTGATGTGTATCCTGAGAAATTTTGCTGCTTACTATTCAGGCCTGGCCAAAGAGGACTTGTATCTGATTTTATCTACCATACCTTTCCAACTGACTGCTTTGACTAAACTACTTCATTAGTTCACAGGTCATGATGACTCAACCCATAATGGCATTCAGTTAGAACTACAGAAATGATGCTTTGACAGATGAATTTGGTGATTACCTGTGCATATTAAATTTGTTTGGAATCTATAGTAACTAGTATAAGAACAATCATCATGCCTGCTGTTAGACTGTTCATATAATGATGTTCTTTATACTGCAGTAATTTGACAGTAATTGCAAAATTTCATTTATTAATGAATAATTACACTCGGTGGCGTGGTGGTGTAGTGGTTAGCATGGTC
Organism: Pseudolaguvia tuberculata; assembly: GCA_026260255.1. Taxonomy (NCBI): domain Eukaryota; kingdom Metazoa; phylum Chordata; class Actinopteri; order Siluriformes; family Sisoridae; genus Pseudolaguvia; species Pseudolaguvia tuberculata. The sequence goes on along the minus strand of JAOTRA010087045.1, from coordinate 8,947 downwards.
GCCTCACAACAAGAAGGTCCAGGTTCGAATCCCGAGCCGGGATCTTTCTGTGCGGAGTTTGCATGTTCTCCCGGCACTTGCATGGGTTTCCTCCGGGTACTCCGGTTTCCTCCCACAGTCCAAAAACATGCAGATTAGGTGGATTGGTGATTGTAAATTGTCCATAGGAGTGAATATGTGTGTGAATAGTTGTTTGTCTGTGTGTTGCCCTGAGATGGACTGGCGACCAGTCCAGGGTGTACCCCCGCCTCTTGCCCTATGTGTGCTGGTATAGGCGCAGCAGACCCCCATGACCCCGGATTTGAGAATAAGCGGGTAAGAAGATGAATGAATGAATAATTACACTTCAAATCCATATATCGTTACACTGAATGGAATATAATCAAAAATAACAATTAACATAGTTGTCTTGATTAGATTGAAAAGTTATTTAGTTGTTATAGTGCAGTATCATAAACCTGCAAGGTTTTTGTTATGAAACTAAAAATTCCATATGAATGTCTGATTATTATCATATTAAATTGTTTATTTATGTCTTCTTAGTTTCATTTTAATGCCAGCAGAAGCAACTATATTTAAAATAGAGTACAATAGAGATCAAACGATCTAATCACAATACAGGAGTAACAAGCGTCAGGTTAACATGACAAAGGCAGAGTACATGCAAAGGTAAACAGCAGAACTAACAGTTTGCCCCCTACTGGCTTGGTAAGGTAACGTTTTAAGTACAACTGACAATGAAAACACTAATAACTTTATACTACATTTTAGTATCATGTAATACTTTTTAAAAACTCTCACTAAAAGATAACATTCTCCTGGCTGATATTACATTTGGCAATGCTTGATTCTCTTATACTGATTTGAAAATGTCTGATAAATAAAAAAACTTTTTTTCAGATTACTAATATTTTTTAAAATGAGTGTCTATCTGCTTATTTCTAGATTCCTAAACGGTCTGTACCACCTATCAAGGATAAAAGACAGGAGTACAAACTGGACAGATAACCAGTCCATTACAAGGCCATATAAAAGACAAACTACCTCAAAGCATGCATTTTTGCCAATGCTAAAAGAAACAGCATTTAAAATGTATTGCCAATGTCAAATGCAGATAGTATTGTCTATAGTAGGTTTAATCAGCTTGAGATATGAGTCATTATATTGATGAGTTAGAAATGTGAGCGCTGACACAGCAGCATTGAACTAAATCACAAGATTAATGACTGAAATTGTTTGCGACCTGCATCTTATTACAGCTACCATACAGAAAATCACAATAAAAACACTCATTATTTACAACAGTTTTCTTTTTTAAGTCTAGATCCTAATGAGGACACAATTATGTAGTGTAAGGTTATTCAATTCAATTGTATTTGTTTAACATGTTTTATAATAGTTATTGTATCAGAGCAGCTTTACACAATCAAAAAGATCATTGATAATTAGCAAAATAAGAAAACGGACAGTTTGTCCCTGATGATGATTGTTATATATGCGTGTGTAAATGTTTTTACAGTATGTGTATGCTGTTCTGATGGAAATTAATCCACAGCCGGGTTGTGTTTGGACTATTTTCTTGAAATCAGATATGTTTCTTCTTGCTCAAAGGAAATTTGATCTGATGCCATTTTAATTAGGGTAATATATGTGATGCATGACAGTGCTTGTTATAGGAAATACAAATTGATGAGCAGTGCTAGCTTTTTTATTCTTTTTATAAGAAAAAAGATGACAAAATTAAGGAAAACAACTGAAAACATTCATTCATTTATCTTTTTACCTGCTTATTCCCTAATTCTGGGTCACAGGGGTCTGCTGGTGCCTATCCCAGCAGGTGTACACCCTGGACGGGTCGCCAGTCCATCTCAGGGCAACTGAAAACAATTCAGAAAAAATATATTACGTTTATTTATGTAATATGTCTGTATAATATATAGGCTAGCCCTTCAAATGGACTGGACCTGTCCAGGGTCTACCCCTGCCTCTTTGTGCAGTGATGGCTAATGGTTAAGGTGCTGAGTTCAGGGTTGAAGCCCCAACACCAACAAGGAAGACCTGGGCTCAAGTTTGCCACTGTTGGGTCCTTGAGCAAGACCTTTAACCCTTCCTGCTCCAGGGGCGCTGTACATTAGCTGACCCTTCGCCCTGACCCCTTGCTAAGATGGGATATGCGAAGAAAACATTTTACTATGTCTTGTACTGTGTATAATCATGTATGTGACCAATTAAAAAAAAATTGGAATTGGAATAATTTGTGTGATGGGATAGCCTCCAGCAGACCCCTGTTATCTTGAATTAGGAAAAAAAGCGGGATAGAAGATGAATTAATGAATTTATGGGCTAATAATAAATTAAGAGACATACAATTTGAAAGACGGAAATGACACACTAGTCTGCACATTCTGGTTAAATTTTCCAGATGATAATAGACAATAGACTTGTACTCTCAGGTGTCCTGACATACCCTGAATTACATAACCTCAGTAAATGAGGCATAAGCAATGACAGTTAAACCAGTGATCTTTTTTAGACTTGTGCTAGTGTTCCACTTACTGGCAACGGATGATTAATTTAGCGCAGGACTAAATAACTGAGCAGATAGGATTTTAAAGGTCACTGAAGATGTATATTATAGCCTAATGAGCTCAAAAAGCACGTTCGTATGCCACTGTGGAAAACACCTGTCCGTCACTGAAACACAGGTACCAAATGCACTGCCGGCGATTTCTGTATAGACTGTTACTGTAGTCTGTCATGTAGTTCATCTCTTCAGTCGACCGAATTTTATTACCTTCACAGCTTCAGCTTGACAGCCCCTACGGCAATCAAAGTGGCATGAGAAGGTATTTGTTTACAAGTTTTGTATTAACAGCTGCAATAAAACAAGCTTGCAGATAATTAATCATGGTGCTGTAGCTTTCACATGTATTCACAGATATATCAGAAATTCGAGTGACTGTGGAAATCTTTGCTATTTATTCAACCGTGAGTTTTGCTTCAGATTTTGATGAATTCTTTGAAGAACTAACTAGCATATATTGAGTAATGAAGCAAAGTTTGTAGTAGCGGGAGCACAATAACTTATGCACACACTTTGGTAGGCGCTGTGGTTATTTAAAAAAAATAAATAAAGCAGAAATAAATTGTAAATTAAGTCATCTAATATAATCTACAGCACAGTCCACCCAGTAGTGGGACCGGAAGCCAGGTCTTTCTAGTCTTTCAATTGCCATTTGAGCCACTTTTGCCCTTGCCAATTTTTTGCCATCATGCAATGACTTATACATTTAAATTCAATCAAATAGACATTTTTCCAACAGTAATATAATATTGTAACAATGGTCTGGTGTCTGATTGCAAATAAATTTAAAGAATGACAAAACTGCACATTTTTAGCAGGAAATGGCAATAACTGCATAGAGGTAGCTCGTTGGATGGTTGGATGGATGGATGGCTGGGTATCACCTTGTAAATTTTAATTTGTTTTGCAGAAAATCCATTACTGGCTGAGAGCTGAGAAGTTTCATGTACAGATGCACCTACAGATGTTTTGCGCAGACTTGGCAAGGCAGAGCTGCAACAGAAAAGTTCAGTAATAATATATTGTTGACCATGAGTGTGTGGAGATACTAATATATATGCTAAATGTAATGACTTGTTATTAAAAAAGGAGCACACGGTGCAGCTTAGCAGCTGAGCACATTTCGCATGTCCGATTTTTATGATTTTATGGCCTGTAGCAATCGGCAAAAAAATATTCCATTACAGTACGATAAATCAGAGCATTAATGTTTAATCGAGGCGGCAGCTTCAAGAGTGCTGTTTTAATTAGGGCGGGAAATTTGTTGGATCATTTTCAATTAGCGTTGCATCAAGGCACCAAACCCAGAATGTGCTTAAATCATATATCGATCATTAACAGTATTTTGTTTTAACGTTGCAGACCATCATGACTGGAAAATTTGGGAGATTTGGGAAAACATTTTAAAGATAACCCCACGCACCAGCGTAGGAATTGGGAGTCAGCAGGCAACTCAGGGTCTCGCTCTATTTCACAAGCAATGGTTTAAGCACTTCAGCTTGACAGAAGCTCATAAAGGTGTGGGTGGATATCAAGCTCCTTTAACAGAACCATCTGCCGAGACTTCAAGGTGCCTTTCTGACTTTCTACCTTTGCAGAAGATAAATTTTAGCCCAAACCTTAGAGGTTTTGTACAAAGGTTTTGCTTGTTTGGATTTGTACTTTTTCCCTTTATCTCACTAATGCAGGTGGAAGGGATTAGGGTTCATTCCGCTTCCTTAGTACACATTCTTTATACTGAATGCAGACATACGGCTGCAGAAGACAACAAAATATACTGAAATTCATGCTTTTGAATTGAAAGAAATTGGATGTGCAAATGACTACTGTTATTTCTGTTTACTGGATATAGTTATCTGAATATTACTGGATATATTCTTTGTATATTTCTTATATCACTGACTCACATTTTATATTTCAGAGTTACTCTCCAGTTACACAGTTATGCATCTTAATGTATGTATATGTATAGTTTTCTTATATTTAATATATTTAATTAATTCATCTTTTATACCTACTTGTTCCCTAATTTGGGGTCATGGGAGTCTGCTGAAGCCTATCCCAGCTCTCTGAAGGGTGAAAGGCAGAAAGGGCACACCCTAGACAGGTTGGCAATTCAGAATTACCAATCATGCATTTTTTTGAAGGAAACTGGAGTTATATTTACATTTGGTATTTGGAAGGCATGCATACAGAGCAACACATTCTATGTTATACATGTTATACAAGTGATCAACTGGTGGTTAAGGGCCTTGCACAGGAGCCCAGAAATGGTAGTTTGATGGTGCTAGGAATTGAACCCATGGTCTTCAAATGACAGAAAATATCTGGAACAAATTTTTGTGCAAACTGCAAAAGCTTGGTCGCTCTTAGCCTTTAAGCAAGACCATGGAACAGACAGAAGCAATTGATTACATGAGTGAAGAGATGTAGTTCAATGAAATGAGCAAATGTTCTAGCCCATGCAGAGATTATTAAACGTTTATGGAAACCTTGAGATCCCCTCTCTATCTATTTTTTTAGACATTTTATCAAACCTGCAACATTTGAAGCTTTGGACTTTCACAAATTATAGCCACAGTCTTGAAATAATCCTTTGTGATCAAAAGATCCTTAGTTTCTGATCCTTTATATTTATTTATACGTGTCTATGCTTACCACAATTTTACTTCAGATCAGTGTAATTCTCTTATAAATATTTACACATGGGATATTCCCAAACCTCACTTGGTAGAGGTCCGGGAATAATAATGAAATAAAAATTCTTAATAGAATAATACAAATAGAGTTGTTGAAACATTCTGTACATAATAGAAGGGAAAATATTCTTCAAGTAAGGGAAATGACAGAATAGCATGATATCATGAGATGAGTGAAAAATTGTGAATGTCATGAGGGAAAAAATATTATTCCTAAATAATTTTTAATTTGTATTTAAAGAATACAGAAGAATACGCTATAGCCTTGAAATATGAGAACATGACCAGACCACAACTCTTGACCAATCAGACTTTTGACTTCTGAATGCCAGATGGAGCCTTCAATTTACTGACGCGTCATGTGGCCACTTGCAGCTTTCCGACAACACTGGCATTACTCATCACCTATTTCATCTCAAAGATAAAACCCAGTGCTGGTGTTACGAAAAGTCTTGTTTAGCAGCAGGGAATGCAAGGTTTGTCAGGTTTAAGGAAAGAATCCCACTTCTTGCTGCCAAATCCTTTTTGAGGGCTCAGGACCTTAGACACGTGCAGACTGGTTTTCGGACAACTCTGTGAATGCCCTTGGTAAAACCAGCCACAGTTTTCATTTGAATATCTCTGGAGAGACCTGAAAATAGCCAATTCAATCTGAACAAACATTTTCCACATTCATTTAAAGAAATAAACACAAAGTCTAAATGCTAAATAATAAAAGTTTAATGTGTAAAGAATAATGTGTTAAAGACATAACGTTTTAATTCGCTGGATTCCCTAAGTCCCTAAAATTTGTTTACGAAATAATTATGTTAACTTAATTCTCCTAAACATGTACTGTAGTATGCCTCCATTTAGGGCCTGATGTAATAGCTTGATCTATTATGTTTCCAATTAACAGGACAAATGAATCATTGGGCTATCTGATCATTCGATGCAAAGATTGTGGGTCGATTTAGACAAGCTCAGTTCAATGTCTCTAAATTGTGTTGGGTGAATTTTGTCTTCTTAATTTTTGTCTCCCACATTGTGTGAGTAGAAAGGTTGAGAATAAGATCGTAACGATGCACATATTTGACATTTCTGGGTCACTGGTGAAACACATCTCACGGGGTTTAGCGGTTCCAAGTGTGGCAGCAAACAGCTGCAGATCAGTATGCATGGCCTGGTAAACGTGCTATTCCACAGTGACATGACATTAGATGGAAAAATGCAAAATGAAAATGGTGGGTGTGTGGGGGTGTTTTTAAGGTGGCATCAGTCTAAATTCGGTACCTCAAATCCACTATTAATCTCATTAATGCACTGTGTCCATATTTTCTGATGATCATATCAATGTTTTGTGTTATCAGATTACCACCAAAATGGAACCATATAAAAACTTCTTCACACCCACCTAGTATTTTTTAAGGTTGTTAGGTTGTATCTTGAGAGTTGAAATATATATATATATATATAAGTAAACAAATAATCTTAATGGTACTTAATATGTAACTATATTATAAGACATCATACTAAATTATGTGTGATGCCAATCTCTTAATGATTCTCATCATCTGAGTCTTTTATCTATAATTAGCATCTTTGCAGTTCTAACAAATGATATTTGATTGTACAGCTCATAACCTATGAAGGAAAATAAGCTAAGTGGTTCCATTACGATGCAAGCAGCAGCTGAACTTGTATTTAATTATTTTATTGTTAGCACTATTTTTGCTGATGTTTTGCTGATGCGGTGGCGTAGTGGTTAGCAAGGTTGCCTCATAACAAGTTCCCGGGTTCAAATCCCAGGTCAGGGATCTTTCTGTGCAGAGTTTGCATGTTCTCCCCGTGCTTGCGTGGGTTTCCTCCCACAGTCCAAAAGCATTAGGCGGATTGGTGAGCCTAAATTGGCCATGAAAAAAAAACACCTATTAGACCAATTCATCTTTAGCCGGCCCCAAGCCTGATAAATGGGAGGGTTGCATTAGGAAGGGCACCCAGCATAAAGACGCTGCTGGAGAGAAAAAAGGACTGTTAGCACTTTGTTTGCCAAGTGGTCAAGTTATTCCTATTCTTCCTTTGGTCTAGCTAAATGACAGATATAAATATGCAGTCTGACATATAGCCCAAAGCTGGAAGTGCTAAATGATCCAAAATATTTGCATATGCTAAATATTTATTTTTCTGTAAAGATGTTAATGTTTTCTGTTAATGCATATTTATCAGGTTTTACTAATGCAATACCTAAACAATTTCAAAAGAATAAATTTAACAACAATCTTATAAATTATGGTAAGGATATTCATTCATTCATTCATCTTCTTACACGCTTATTCCTGAATCCGGGGTCACGGGGGTCTGCTGCGCCTATCCCAGCACACATAGGGCGAGAGGCGGGAGTACACCCTGGACGGGTCGCCAGTCCATCTCAGGGCTGGTAAGGATATTTTAAGGGCAAAAGATTTGAATGATTAGTGTGAAGAAACTGCTGCCACAGTATTGGAAGCATTACATAATTTCATGAATATAAGAGCAAAATATGGCACAAAGCCCCTAAACTCCATAGTGTGTAATGAATGGTGTAAAAAATCTCAAAGGTTTTGCACTAAGCACTGATTCCAAACTGACTCCAGACCTACTCACACAACATCAGGGTATGAACATAATATTCATTTTGCAGCTGAATGAACAAATCCATAAAGCCACAATCTAAATCTAAATGTAATTTGATAAAGTATGTCCAGAAGTGTGGAATTTATGATGGGCATAAGAGTGAGACTAATACAGGAGGAGGATCATTGTTATAAATGATTCAGTATTTTTGTTTCAATACTTAATTGTAGACAGTTTGTTAATCTAAGAAATTGATTTCTTTTAAAATAAGTTACTCTAGAGTAATAAAATAGTATCACATTGTGTTTCAAATTTAATATAAAAATCATTTCTAAGCTACATTCATTCATATTTAAATTAAGATACAGAATGCAGTCCATAATATACACCACTTCTAAGATTTACTTTCATTCATTCATCTTCTTACCAGCTTATACCCTGATTTGGGGTCACAGAAGTCTGCTGGTGCCGATTCCAGCTCACATAGGGCAAGAGGTGGGAGTACATCCTGGACGGGTCGCCAGTCCATTGCAGGGCAACACGTAAACAAACAACCATTTGCACACATTCACACCTATGGACAATTTAGAATCTTCAATCAACCTAATCTGCATGTTTTTGGACTGTTGGAGGAAAAACAGAGTACCTGGAGGAAACCCACGCAAGCAAGGGCAGAACCTGCAAACTCCATACAACAAGGGAATTGAACCCGGGATCTTCTTGTTGTGAGGGGACTGTGCTAACCACTACACCATTGCGCTGCCTAAGATTTACTTGGATTATTACATTGAAACATGGCTGCTGCAAAAATTAACATTTTTAATTCCATTCAACCAATATACTGAATAAATAAACACTTCAAACTGCAATTCAACATGTATCTACTAATTTTCCTTCTTTAATATTTTTAACATAATACTAACATGGGCGGCGCGGTGGCGTAGTGGTTAGCACGGTCGCCTCACAACAAGAAGGTCCCAGGTTCGAATCTCGCAGCGGGATCTTTCTGTGCGGAGTTTGCATGTTCTCCCCGCGCTTGCGTGGGTTTCCTCCGGGCACTCCGGTTTCCTCC
>JAOTRA010087016.1:0-12134 GCA_026260255.1 Pseudolaguvia tuberculata | reverse complement strand
GGAAGAACATACCAACTCCACGCAGAAAGACCTCTGCGCTGGAAGAACATACCAACTCCACGCAGAAAGACCTCTGCGCTGGAAGAACATACCAACTCCACGCAGAAAGACCTCTGCACTAGAAGAACATACCAACTCCACGCAGAAAGACCTCTGCTAGGAAATCTACTGGAATTCCTTCAAAACCTACATTCATTCATTTATTCATTCATTCATCTTCTTACCCGCTTTCCCTGATTCAGGGTTACATGGGTTTGCTGGTGTCTATTCCAGCTACATGTATATACAAATAAGGATTTTGAAAATGTCTGGAAGTTTGGCTCATATTGGCAGATGTATTTACTACCCGCTACCACTAGGAGGAGCTGTTGCTTTAAACGATGTATAATTAGAGGGTAAAGCTGGTTGATTGAAAAACCAAACTTTGCAGTGTTAGCAGACTTAAAAAAACCCAAACACTTAATTCAGTGTAAAAAAACAGGAAACAAAAAAAAATGTTTAATCAAAAAAAAAAAGGAAATAAACAACAGAGAGAAAAATGCAAGATGATAAAAATCTCCAGTGGAACATTTGCAAATCCTCATCCTGTTTACGTGTGTGTGTGTGTGTGTGTGTGTGGTGGGGAGGGTGTGTGTGTGTGTGTGGTGGGGGGGTGGGGGGGGGTGTAGATGTTTAAAGCCTCTGATTTGTTGTTGGAATCCCTCAATAGTGATTTTACAAGACCTGATACTGCAGCCGGTTGCCAAGTCCTAGAGTTTTGTGTGTATGGAAAAAGGAGCTGTTTCCATGCATGACTAAATGGAGAAAATAAGAGCCTATGGGATGTGGAATTATTCTCGATTTAGTTCCAATGTGGTAGTACATCAGACCCCAACTGTGTCCATGCTTCTGATCATGTCTCAGACTTTAATTAAATGACTCAATCCTCCTTTTTTTTCCCCACACTTTTCTCAATCACTCCTTATTTCACAAACTGCACTGGAAACATAGATATAATAAGGATGCTAAAGCGTTTACCAGAATTTTTTAGTACTTAAGGAAAAAAATCTCTGCGAAATCTTGTTAGAATATGACCTTGGTGGCCCTTGGATATGGTGCCACTGTTTTTATTTTTTTAACCTAAAATTAAATCATATTGTGTTCTCATTTTAACAAAAGTATGTGATTCTAAACTTAGGCATCATACTAGCATTGTACCCCTGGGGTTAGGGGTTTAAATCCCGTCTCCTCTTCCTTGTGAGAAGAAAGCCACTTTGTTATTTTATTTGGTCACATACAGGTTTATACTCAGTACAACATATAGTAAAATGTTTTTCTTCGCATATCCCATCTTAGTAAGCTGGGGGTCCGAGCGCAGGGTCAGCTATTGTACAGCGCCCCTGAAGCAGGGAGGGTTAAGGGTCTTACTCAAGGACCCAACATGGTGAACTTGAGCCAAGGTCTTCCTTGGCAGTGGTTGGGCTTGAACCCAAGTCTTCCTGGTCTCCCGATCAACAACTCATCCCCTTAAACATGTGTCTACCCCCTGTCTATCTGTCTATCTGTGCATTGTATTAAAGACCCTCAGGACGACCTGGGTTTAAATCCCGTGGCTTTACCTGACCCACCCAACCTCACTCCACTGTTTCTCCCTCCTTGTGTCACTTCTATCCTAATAATAAAGTCTACATAAACTCAAACATGCCCTGAAACGGTGCCTCTTAAAGTGAGGCCTGTGGTGGAAGCTCTGCACACTGACGTCACTGGTTCACTGATGAACAGAAAGATATTCAGGCTGGTTGAGTGCCAGCGTTTGGACACTTGCCCAAATCTTTATTCAGTGGAAAAACATAGCCTGGTTCCTGTTTGTGCTCTAGTTGAAAAAACTGTAGCAGGAAGCAGAGATTATTAGCTGATTAATTCCATCCATTCATCCATTCATCCATCCATCCATCCATCCATCCAAACCAATCCAAACATCTCTGCTTCCTGCTATGAATGGATAATGCTAAACCTGGATGAGCAACTAACATGACTAAGTTTAATTCTAATCCTAACCTTAATACCTGGATCAAAAGCTATTAGATATTAATGCACTGTGTGCAGCGTGGTGGCCTCACAACAAGAAGGTCCCAGGTTCGAATTCCGGACAGGGGATCTTTCTGTGCTGAGTTTGCATGTTCTCCCCGCGGGTACTCCGGTTTCCTCCCACAGTCCAAAAACATGCAGATGAGGTGGATTGGTGATTGACTGTAAATTGTCCATAGGAGTGAATGTGTGTGTGAATGGTTGTTTGTTTATGTGTGGCCCTGAGATGGACTGGGGGCCCTTCAGGTTGTACCCCCGCCTCTCGCCTTATGTGTGCTGGGATAGGCGCAGCAGACCCCCGTGACCCAGAATTCGGGAATAAGCGGGTAAGACGAATGAATGAATGAATATTAATGCACTTTCCCTTTTCATCCTCATCTTAGATGGTATCCTCCAGCTTTTGAATGACTGAACACACTAGATGAGGGGTTAACAACTTCCCACATTAACCCCCGAATCCAGTTCAGGGGTGTTTAATTAGGGTTTAATAAACATTGCAAGACACCACCCTTCAGGACAGAGTTTGATGTCCTCTTTACTAGATTCAAAACTACTTCTTTGGTTTAGTTCTCTACTGGGTCTAGACCTGGATTGTTGACTGCCAGTTGTACAACCATGGGATAAAGAGTTTCTGAAAATGGAATGGTGTAAACCCTGTTTGGTGTAGTGGAGTGCCAGTGGTTAATATATTAAAAAAAATAAATCCCAGCTTTACCAAGGAACCCTTGAACCCTTACCTGCTCTAAGATGCTTATTGTTTCACTTTCTAGAAAAATGGGATACCAAGAGTACAATTTCATGTTGGATTGATTTCCAGCTAAATATTCTACGGCAGAGGTGTCCAATCTTTGTTCTCAAGGGTTGGTGTCCTGCAAAGACAAACTTACCTCAACGTATCTACCTATAAGTATCAAGTGTATCTACCAAGCACATGGTGATGATGGTTCAGGTGTGTTTGATTAGGATTGGTGCTAAACTCTGAAGGACACTGGACCTCCAGGGCCGAATTTGGACTTTCCTGCTCAATGGGATGTGTCTCTAAATTGTCCTTGCTGTTTATGCTTTATCTTCTAGAACACCCCCCCCCCCATGTGTCACGTTGTTGATATAAAACATGCCAGATGTTGGTGTACATATACGTGAAGATGGAGGATAAAAGAGCGTCTGGCTTTATTACAGGACTGTAGAAGCTCCTGTTTGTACAGCTTGCAGGTTTATTGCACTCTGAGAGGGTCATAACGGAGATGGTTCCCCTTCACAAGGCCTTGGCGTGTAGAGTTTGCACTCGTCTGCTTCACTTTGCAAATAGCTGAAGGCCTGTTATTATCTTGTGAGGTCAGACCTTTGGGCTGTTTGTCATTTTTCTACTTCTTTGCTTGTGAGTTTGGTGATGGTAAAGACATGAGCATGTGTGTGTATGTGTAAGTGTGTATAGTTTAGTGCACCTCCTAAGGCTTTGGAAAAGACTTTACCACTGAACTGTGAAGCTTTCAGGGTGACTTCAAGTGCACGTTTGGGGCAATACAGCATTCCTGCCCTTGCTTTTTTTTTTTTGCCCTAATGAAATGATGCCTGAAATTGTTTGATGGTTTCCACCTGAAGGGACACATTTTAGTGTAGAAAAATGAAGTGTCTCCTGTGTTAGAAAGATCAACACACACTTTAATCTCATCCACATCATGAATCATTGTAGGTTTATTGCTCCAGAAACAAATTCCACATCTGTGATGTCTTGGTATTGTTTTACCTTCAGATGAAGTCTGGATTGGGACTTGATGACATCATCTCTGAATAAATCTCATTCTGGTTTCTTCATTACCCCTGAGTGAGACATCATATACAGAGCTAGATTCAATCCATGGATAAGATCTGGTGTTAAGTTCTGAAACGTCTGGATTTCTGATGATGTACAGACACTAGACAGTTAGTGTAAGGAGTCTCCTGATGATAGTCTTAATGACTGAGAATTATGTGGCACATCTGGATCTGAATCTTTTTTTATGGTTGCATTTGAGAGAGTTTAATGAACATATAATACATGGTTTTCACATGAACATTTGGTTGTTTGGAAGACATGGTTAATTCAATTGTATGTAACGATGTATACTGTAAGGCTTTAACGCAAAACACTGCTAAGAACACAACCGGAGATGGGTTGCCAGTCCAAACATAGACAAACAACCACCTACACTGAGCAATCTAGAATCATCAATCAACCTAATGCGCATGTATTTCGATTGTGACGACAGGGTGGCTTGGGGGAGGTGCATGCTCTTTCAGCGCTTGCATGGGTTTTCTCTGTGTACTCCAGTTTCCTTCCACATTTCAGAAACATTTTTTTACATTGGTGGTTTGTTTATATGTGGCGCTACAATGGACTGGCGATCAATTCATCCTGTGAATTAGAGAATAAGCAGGTTAGAAGATGAATGAATGAATGAATGAATGAATGAATGAATGAATGAATGAATGATCATCTGGAAACAGGAAGCACCTAAATGTAATAGTTAGTGCAACATGAAATAAACAAACTTTAATGATTTTTTTCTCATTTGATTATACAAACAGTTATAAATCATTCATTCATCTTCCTACCCGCTTATTCCGCTGTTCTCTCCCAGTTCATATAGGGAAAGAAGTGGGGGCACACCCTGGACAGGCTGCCAGTCCACCTCAGGACAACACACACACACACACACACACACACACATTCACTCCTATGGACAATTTAAAATCACCAATCAATCTAATCTGCATGTTTTTGGACTGTGGGAGGAAACCCGAGTACCTGGAGAAAACCCACACAAGCGCGGGGGGAGAACATGCAAACTCTACACAGATAGGTGCCCGGCCCGGGACCTCTTGTTGTGAGGCGACCATGCGGCGACCTTATGGATTTGGTATAATTTTTGATGGTTTAAAAAAAAGAATCAGGAAGTGTATCCCTTTTCTTTGTGGTTCCCCAAAGGCTTTGATGGGAAATGAAGCTAAGCTGTTTAATCACAGCCAGCTTTCCCTGCTCACCAGACCATCAGCATTGCTAATTACAAATAAATGCTGAAACCTACACAATCCTCCAAACTCCGAGCCAGACCTGTGAAATCCAATCTTAAATCCTAAATCCGATTCCATCCACACCCGAGGTTGCAATTCCCATTTTCCACATGATCACAGATTCACTATAGTTGCTTTCTTTCCAAACTTCAGCAATTTCCTACACTGTCTTACCATCTTTCTCACTTGCTTACTGCTTGACTGTGTGATGGTCAGTGCATGATGGAATGTTCGTTTTGGAATGGAGTGTGAAATGAAAGTCCTGCCCGGATTATGACTGACACACAGACTTGCTGTTTTTCTTTCTGTTTGCTCGGTTTCTCTGTGTGTATTTAAGTCTTGGTTTGTCTTTAGTCAGAAATGTCCACAAAAATGAACGTCATGGCTCAGTAACAGACTTTAAGCTAGTTGCAGGTTATCCATTGAATAATGGGCTGGAAACTAAACAGGTAGTGGTGGTTTGGCCTGGTCACTTTTGGGAGATGCCTTTATCCAGAGACATTTTGTCAAAGCATCTGAGCAGTTCAGGGTTCAGAGCCTTGAACCAGCAATTTTCCAAACAGTTGAGGTGTGAGGTGAGGTGTGGTGGCAAAGTGGTTAGCATGGTCAAGTCTCAGCATAAGGGTCCCATGTTCGATTCCCGGGCAAGGGGTCTTTTTGTTTGCATGGGTTTTTTCCGGGTCCGACAGTCCAAAAACATGTACATCAGATTGATTGTGTAATTCTAAATTTACCTTCATGAGTGAATGTGTATCGTTGTTCATCTGTGTGTGGCGCTATAACGGACTTTCGCTCTGGGTGCGCTGGGATGGGCATCACTGGGGATTTGCATATCATTCATTCATTCATTCATTCATTCATTCATTCATTCATTCATTCAGCTTCTTACCCGCTTATTCCCTAATTCGGGGTCACGGGGGTCTGCTGCGCCTATCCCAGCACACATAGGGCGAGAGGCAGGGGTACACCCTGGACGGGTCACCAGTCCATCACAGGGCCACACATAGACAAACAACCATTCACACACACATTCACTCCTATGGACAATTTACAATCAACAATCCACCTCATCTGCATGTTTTTGAACTGTGGGAAGAAACCGGAGTACCCGGAGGAAACCCACGCAAGCTCAGGAAGAACATGCAAATTCCACACAGAAAGATGCCCAGCCTGGGAATCGAACCCGTGACATTCTTCCTGATAATCAGACAAAGAATTTTTTAGTCAAGACCCATTCCTACCTTCCTTCCTCCCTTCATGCCTCTATTCCTTCCTGCTATTCCTATCATTCCTTCCTTCCGTTTCTCTTCTTAGCATGTTTTCACTACTGTTATTTAAGTTTCTGGAATTTGGTGAAAAGAGATGTAGGATTTCTAGTGGATTTTATATAAAAGTGTAAATCTTTAGGGATTCATTCTAAAGTCCATCCCAAGTATTTGAGTCCAGATCTAATCTCTTTACATTGAAACATTGCTTATATGCATTACATTTACATTTACATGTCAAATAAAGCTTAAGAGTTTAATTTGGGGTAAAACTAAGCTTTTAAAATACAGAATGATTTGTTGATTGTTTTAATGTGACACAGATACAGAAATACATTTAGTTCTGTTCCAGATGTTGAAAAGTTTGGACGTGAGCTTTTCTACTTTTCTGAACTATTTCCAAGGAGAGTCCAACCAGCGCTAAGCCTCCAGTCGAACCTCAGTGTCTCTGTTTCATCCACTTCGATCGCCTTAATCATCCACATTTTTTAATGATTTGTCTGGATGAGAACCTCCATGCCCCCCCCCCTTCCTCCCCCATTCTCAAACCCACTAAAAATAGCTATGAAATGTCTGAGACTGGAGAAACCAGGCATGTGGGATAAACACAGTTATGGGATTTGGTCCATTATTAATTTTGTCTTGTGAGAGAGATACATTAGTCCTTGTTTTATTTTTATTTTGTTTTAATGTCCACCAGTTCCCATCATCTAAACTGCACTTTTACAAATCATGGAGTGATTTCATCAATGATGGCAAGATACTGTATTTCTTTCTTGAGCCACTGGAAAAACTGGAGGAAGCAGACTATTCGTACACACTCATAGTCCCATAAATCTCAGAACAGGTATTCTACATTCTTTACAAATGACCTAACTGAGAAACTGGCTGGTGTATGTTCACCTCCAAGAAGCTTCTAAAATCTTCAGGGGTCCTTCAAGATTTTTAGGATATTAGGCTAAAAGGTTTCTTTCTAAAGGTTCTGTTGGAACTCAACATCATCCGTTCTTTTACATCAGAAGAACAGCAGTTATTTTGACACTATGATACACTGAGCTGTGGGTTATCTTGAAATCAGGTTAGGACGGCAGACTCACAACAAGGTCATGGGTTCGAATCCTGAACCGGGGATCTTTCTGTGCAGAGTTTGCATGTTCTCCCCATGCTTGGGTGGGTTTCCTCCGGTTTCCTTGCATAGGTTGATTGATTGATTGATTGATTGATTGATTGATTGATTGATTGATTGATTGATTCATTCATTCATTCATTCATCTTCTTTACCCACTTATTCCAGAATCCAGGGTCACGGGGGTCTGCTGCGCCTATCCAAGCACACATAATGCGAGAGGCGGGTGTACACCCTGTACGGGTCGCCAGTCCATCTCAGGGCAACACATAGACAAACAGCCATCCACACACACATTCACTCCTATGGACAATTAACAATCACCAATCCACCTCATCTGCATGTTTTTTTGACTGTGGGAGGAAACCGAAGCACCCGGAGGAAACCCACACAAGCGCGGGGAGAACACTCAAACTTCGCACAGAAAGATCTTGGCCCGGGATTTTGAACCCAGGACCTTCTTGTCGTGAGGCGACTGTGCTACATAGATCATTTGATGATTCTAAATTGTCCATAGGAGTGAATATGTGTGTGAATGGTTGTTTGTCTGGGTTAGGCACCAGCAGACCCCTGTGACCCCGAATTAGGGAATAAGCTGGTAAGAAAATGAAGGGATAAGGATCAGCCCAGGATATTATACCTCCCTGCCAGCAGAGGTCCCTCCACTCTTATATAAAGATAGACAAGGCAACCCTAAATAATCATTGCAAAGTTTTGTTTTAACTCTCTATTGTTTCTACGATACTTTAACTGCTGACCTTCACCTCTGGAGTCCTGCAGGTTAGAATTGGGTTGAAGGAACATTTTCAAACCAGGTGTTGCAGGTAAAATTATTTTTTAGCCACTATTTTGGACAGGTTACAATAACAAAAACTTTTGATGGACTTGAATGGCTCTTTGAGGAACTTTGAAGGGAGAAATGGAGGTTCTGGAAAAGCTTTAGACACTGACCAAACTCATTTACATTTCTGGCACTGATGAACGAGTCGCGGGTTACTAACATTAATAATTGATCCAACCAAAAATGCTCCATTAAACAAGTCTGTTTTGTTTCAGTGGTTCTCTGGTTTTTTTTCTCATTTTATTCTTTTATTTTCTCTGTTTTGTCTTTTATCCCTTTTCAATGTTTTTTTCTATGCATATTGTCACTGTTGCATTCATACATATAGTAGTGATAACGGCTAATAAACATTCATTCATTCATTCATTCATTCATTCATTCATTCATTATTTCGGGGTCACCGAGGTCTGCTGGCACCTATCCCAGCATAGGGTCGAGAGTCAATGGTACACCGTTGACGGGTCGCCAGTCCATCTCAGGGCAAGATCGCAAACAACCATTCACACACACATTCGCTCCTATGGACAATTTAGAATTACCAATTGATCTAATCTGCATGTTTTTGGACTGTGGGAGGAAACCCACACAAGCTCGGGGAGAACATGCAAACTCCGGCCCAGGAATCGATCCCAGGACCTTCTTGTTAAGAGGCAACTGTGCTATCCACTACACCACCGCACCGCCTTCATTCATTCATTTATTAATTCATTCCACCCACACAATCGCTGAAAAAACATACAAACAGAAAGACCTATTGCCCGGAAATTGAACCCGGGACTTTGCTGACCGTGTCTTAACCCAAAATTGCTCCATGCAACAAACATCTGAGTTTTATGTTCTTAGACAGATTTTGTTTTATGATTTTTGGCTCAATTTATTGTTGTTATTTAAGATTCCTGATCTCCGCCTCCATCAGGTTGAACTAGATGCAGCAGTAAGTACCAGGAGCACTGAAAGAAAGATGCTCATACAGACACACATTGTGTCTTTGCTATGTCTGCAAATAAGCAGCAGAGCAGACACCAGTGTCTGAACCTTACACAAACCCTGTTCAGAGAAACGGTCCAGATCGTTCCAAAAAAAATTCTTCATCTTTCTTTGGTCTATCTCAGTTTATCCTTCTGCTTTCAAACATCTGTTATATCCAACGCCGAACCCGGAAGCTATCAGACCACCAAAGGAACGAAATCAGTGAGAGTTAATCCAATTAAACCCGAACCCATGGCTCAGCTCCAGATATACCATTATATCAAGAGCTAATAATACATACAGGAAAGAGGAGCAGCTGGAGGAACTGGCGGAACCTGTTGCTGTTTGGGGCTTCTTTGGTCCAGCTACCATTGCAACCCTAAAATTATTTCATATATTCATCTTGTGTATCGGATTATTGGACTGTGTTGAACAAAACCATAGAACCCCGAGTGAACCCATGCAAGCCTAAGGAGAACATGTTCTAATGGTAGACATGCAAGTAAACTATTTGAATACTTTCTCCTTCCTCTTTTTTGCCCTGCTGCTCCTTCATACCCGGTCCTAAGGCTTGCCAGTTTCTAATTAAGGGCCAGTAAAAATAACCACCGAGTTGCTAAGCTCAGGAGTTTCTATGTGCTCAGTCCAAGCGTGTTCAACTGTCCAGCAGCACGTTCCTCAGCACCTTCTCGCGTGTAGCTGGGAAAACTGAAACCGTTGGCATTTCTTCAACCCTCCTATTGAAACTCATCCTCTCACCAGTCCGAGCTAGCAACGTCTAAACCTGATAGAACTGACTCTCCTGGATCATCTCATGAGGAGTAACTTTAGCAGGAGAGGTTAGGAGAACATCTGTTACAGATCCTACTGCAGCAAAACAACCTGATATGTTCATTGGGCCAAATTTCAGATGGTTTGATTTCTAGTTACAATCGTAGTGGTTGACTTTAGATACAAATCTGGAATTCCATTACATTGATTATTCCAAGTTGGTTCCCATGATTCCAGTGTAATACGGCAGCTTGTCCACATGCCTTGTGGGTATTTCCGGTTTGCTCTCTCAGGCATCTGGGCCAAATGCTCCACATCGTCGTAACATTAATATCCTCAGTGTTTACAAACACCATCCAAGTGAGTTTGTTAAGAGAGCTCTGCTATGAGGGTTATGATAACTGTATGTTCTGCCAGCAGAGCCATGATGGAAGTGGGAGATGTTTGAGCTCAGAGGATGTGACTCGGATAAATAATAATGGACTTTTAATAATAAGTGACTAGCGGTTAGCGCAGTTTCCTCAAAGCAAGATGGTCCCGGGTTTGATTCCCGAGCAAGGGAATCAAAGGGGTGCTGGTGTGGGTTTTCTTCGGGTATTCCAGTTTCTTCTAATCGTCCAAAAGCACATACGTTAGGTTGATGTGTGTGGTTGTTTGTTTATATGTGACCGTGTAATGGACTGGTGACCCCTGACTTTTGCCCTAGCTGCACTGGGATGGGCTCCAGCAGAACCCCTTTACCCCACATTAGGATATAAGCGGATTAGAATGAATGAATGAATGAATGAATGAACTAGCTGTTGGTCCACTTTTGTACTTTGATGGAGAATTATTCTGAAAGTCACCTTAAAGAGGCGACCCCACACTCCCAACCTAACACACACTCACAACCTGCCCCACATTTACAACCTACCCTGCACTCACAGCCTACCCCAGACTTACAAATCACCCCTCCTGGTGGGCGAAAAGAAGGAGAGTTGTGTCCTAGCAGGCTAGTACATCCCTGCATGTCACACACTGTCAATGAAGTTTGCATGTTCTCTCCGCACATGTGTGGGTTCTACTCCAGGTTCTATGGTTTCCTCCCACAGTCCAAAAACATGAACAGTAAAGTTAACAAGAGAGAAGTATGAGTATGAATATAATTTGGGTTCTGGTAGAGTATTACAACAATAAATAAATTAATGCGGTGCAGTGGCTTAGTGGTTAGCAAGGTCTAAGAAGGTCCTGGGTTCGATTCTCGGGTCGGGGATCTTTCTGTGCGGAGTTTGCATGTTCTCTCCACGCTTGCGTGGGTTTCCTCCAGGTACTCCGGAAAACATGCACGTTAGGTCGATTGGTAAGCCTAAATTGTCCATAGGAGTGAATGTGTGTGTGAATGGTTGTTTGTCTATGTGTGGCCCTGCGATGGACTGGCAAACTCTCGCCCTATGTGCGCTGGGATAGGCACCAGCAGACCCTTATGACATTGAATTAGGAAATAAGAAGATGAATGAATGAATGAATGAATGACTGAACTTGACATTTGGCAGACATCTTTATCTTGATTGACTTCCATTCATCTCTTTTATCCAGCTAAGCAAAATGGGAGTTAAAAGCCAGATGTGGTAATACGGTGGTGCTTGGATTTATACCCCAATCCTTCCATTGACATTCCCACCCTTTAACCACTTACACGACCGCCATTAGTACATTAGTTTTTTCCCCTCAACTGACCTTCAGTTTACTTTAGAATATAAACCAGTGAATCGATATGGATATGGAAGAACTTTGGCGAGGTTTTTTCTGCAATGTTTCTGAATTATTTGACATACCAACAAATAACTATATATAATATAAATAATATATCTGGGTGCCCCACACTGCCCACGTCCTAACGTCATGTCCTCGGGTCCTTAATTGGGTGAGGTAGTGGATGTGGCATGAGTTCAGTAATGCCTGATTGATGATATATGATTAGGGGCAATCTTTGTGTGTGTGTGTGTGTGTGTGTGTGTGTGTGTGTGTGTGTGTGTGTGTGTGTGTGTGTGTGTGTGTGTGT
>JAOTRA010086997.1:0-12278 GCA_026260255.1 Pseudolaguvia tuberculata | reverse complement strand
CAGGTCACCAGTCCATCACAGGGCAACACATAGACAAACAACCATTCACACACACATTCACTCCTATGGACAATTAAAAAAAAACAATCAACCTAATCTGCATGTTTTTGGACTGTGGGAGGAAACCAGAGTACCCGGAGGAAACCCACGAAAGTGCGGAGAAAACATGCAAACTCTGCACAGAAATATCCCCGAACCGGGAATCGAACCCAGAACCTTCTTGTTGTGAGTGCTATCCACTACACCACCACGCCACCCATTTAATAATGTTCCTTAGATAACTTATAAGTATATAGTCAAAAACATAAACTTTATAATCTACCATCATAATCTAGTCATTTTTAAGGATCATGCTGAGCATCACAGCGTGAAGAACAATGTTGCCCCCTGCTGTGGACAGATATTGATTACATGAGTTCACACCATTCTTCGAATGCAAGCTCCACTCAAGGTTTCCTAGAAACACTGACAAATCAATAAATTCATCATCAAGTCCATTGCTTTACAATACCTAATGCAAGGATCAAACAATTGGGCAATTTCGGAATATTTCTGTTATCCAGGGAAGACTGACTCCTCTTTACTTCTATCACTGGGAATTTAATAAACCAAACATTTTTGTATTGATCACACACTTGTGTGCCTTGGATAATGAAAGGAGATAAATAGTTCCTTAAATTATGGATAGACAAAGATGAGGACATATACAAATGGAAGTGTTTCTGCACCACAATTATCTTGCATTTGTTTAATCCTAAATTCTGTTTCTGTGTGTTGCTGCTCATCAATTAGATAACAGAACATTCTAGACACAGAGTGTTCAATGTGAATGATTTTAACTTTGTAAAATGTATTCATTCCTTCAGTTATCCTTTAAGGGAGGCACGGTGGTGTAGTGGACAGCACAGTCGCCTCACAACAAGAAGGTCCCGGATTCGGAGCTTGCATGTTCTCCCTGTGCTTGCATGGGTTTCCTCCGGGTACTCTGGTTTCCTCCCACAGTCCAAAAACATGTACATTAGGTTGATTGGTGATTCTAATAATTGTCCATAGGAGTGATATGTGTGTGTGATGGTTGTTTGTCTATGTGTTGCCCTGCGATGGACTGGCAAACTGTCCAGGATGTACCCCCCTGCCTCTCACCCTATGTGAGCTGGGAGAGGCACCAGCAGACCGCCGTGACCCCGAATAAAGGAATAAGCAGGAAAGAAGATGAATGAATGAATGAATGAATGAATGAATGAATGAATGAATTTGTCCTTTAGTCCGCTTATTCCCTAATTTGGGGTTACAGCAGCCTCCTGCAGCCTATCCCAATGCACATAGCACGAAAGGCAGGGGTACACCCTGCATCTGTGCCAGTCCATCACAAAGCTGTAGTAGGAAATTGTAGTACCCGGAGAACCCCTGTGAACCCATAATTAAGGCTGGTTTCTTACTAAAGAGATTTATCCATACCACAATTTTTGTATACTTCAATTATATTTAGAGACAATATTTATTGTTAAAAATCTATTCATCTCTTGTTAAGTATCCATAATAATATCCATTGCTATTGTTAAAAGCGCTATAGAAATCGAATCGAATCCAATTGGTTGGCTTTCTTATTAAAAAGCGAAATGAGTTATTCTGTTAAATGTAAGTCAATGAACTTAATGAGGAGTAAATGTTAAGAAGCTTTAACATAATATAATATGGAATAAAGTTTATTTTAGACTTTGACAGTTGTTATAAAGTCAGAATTAGCTATGGTTGCAGAATATTAAAAAAAAAATCAGCTTGCCTCCAACTGACCCCAGAGATGCTCTCTCTCTCTCTCTCTCTCTCTCTCTCTCTCTCTCTCTCTCTCTCTCTCTCTCTCTCACTTTCTCTCTCTTTCTCTCTCACCCTTTCTCTCAAACAGACACACACTCTCTCTTTCTCTCTTTCGATATCTTGTTCACATCTCATGCCAGCAGCCATGCAGAAAGTGAGAACTGAGACTTTAACCATAAACCCAACCTTTCTACCCAACTCCATCTAACCCTAATGTATATTGTCTTGTATCTTGAACAATTGCAGACAACATATATGCAGTGTAGCTAATGTATGAGCATTTCATTTGACTTTGTGATTAAAAATAGATGCGTGCAATGTAAAGTTAGTGGATTTATTTTTAAATGTAAACCTGCATACATCATGACACCAATTTTTTCTTCCAACTTCCAATCCGCTTATCACCTAATTTGGTGTCACAGGGGTTTGCTGGAACCTATCCTAGCGCACGTAGGATGGGAGACACGGGTACACGGGTTCTTTACCATCCCACCTGTCTTTGTCATTTCATCCCTCTCGACAAAGGCTAATATATCTTTAAAATAATTACATTTCATTTTTTAAGTCATTAGTTGGACATCTGTTGAGACTAATTGAAATCGAACCACCATTTCAAAAGCACTGTGTATTCATTTCATTGATGAAGTGATAATTATTCAATTAGTGAATAAAGCAAATATTTATTAAGAACTTTTAAATGGTTCAAAAATATACCAAAGTTACTACTTTCCACTATTCTCACTATAAAAAAGGGGGGAAATAATTGTAGGTTCATTATTTGATACTGTCATACCGATGTTCTAGACTTTTCTATAAAATACAACAACCAGGGTCCTTTGGTGGTTAACAGATTAGAATAAATCCTTAACAAACCACAGGACTCTATATATTTTTAAAATAGATATTCTTTTCTCCCTTCTTGCATCACATTTCAGCTCTTGCACAATGAACCAACTCACAAAGTGACTGTCACAGAGGTTTGATGGAAGCAGGAAGACAGCATTCCAAACATTAATCATTCTAAGATATTTACAATGTTGGTATAGATTAAAAATTGGCTCCATGGGGCTATGAACTATTTTTAAATGTCATGTGTCAAAATTTATGCTGACAAAATAAAATGAACAACTGGGACTCTTTAGACAGAAAACTTACCAAATGTATCGTAAGTAAAGGTTTCTTTTTCAAGCTTGTACGTGAGAAATTAAATGTTATGTCACCTGATTTTAAAGCAGATTTCCTGTTACCACCATTTACTTATTAATATTGAATTTTATGAACTAAAACTGCCAAAGCGGGCGGCGCGGTGGCGTAGTGGATAGCACAGTCGCCTCACAACAAGAAGGTCCCGGGTTCGAATACCGGGCAGGGATCTTTCTGTGCGGAGTTTGCATGTTCTCCCTTGCACTTGCGGGGGTTTCCTCTGGGTGCTCCGGTTTTCTCCCACAGTCACCAAAAACCACAGTCCAAAAACATGCAGATTAAGGGGATTGGTGATTGTAAATTGTCCATAGGAGTGAATGTGTGTGTGAATGGTTGTTTGTCTATTTGTTGCCCTGTGATGGACTGGCAACCCGTCCAGGGTGTATCCCCGCCTCTCACTCTATGTGTGCTGGGATAGGCACAGGTGACCCTGGATTCAGGAATAAGCGGCTAAGAAGATGAATGAATGAAACTGCCAAAGCATTTTAGTTAATAAAGTAATGTATGACATGCATATCATTCATTCATTCATTCATTCATTCATTCATCTTCTTACCTGCTTATTCCCTATTTCGGGGTCACAGGGGTTTGCTGGAGACTATCCCAGCACACCTAGGATGAGAGGGTCACCAGTCCATCACAGGGCTACACATAAACAAACAACCACTCACACACACACACACACACTTCTATAGGCAATTTAGAATCACCAATCAACCTAATGTAGAGGTTCTTAGACTGTGGCAGGAAACCAGAGTAATCACAGGAAACATGCAAACTCTGCACAGAAAGATCCCCGGCCCGGTAATCGAACCTGGAACCTTCTAATGATAAGGTGTGTGAAGCATCAGGTACTTTACGATCCAATTCCGATTCTGGAAGTCAATGGAGTTTGCATGTTCTCTTGTGTGGGTATTCTCTGGGTACTCCAGTTTCCTCCCATAGTCCAAAAACATTAGGTTGATCTGTGATTCTAAATTGCCCATAGAAGTAAATGTGTGTGAATAGTTCGTTGTTCGTTGGCTCAATGTTTAAGGTGCTGCGTTGTCGATCGGTAGACCAAGCAGACCTGGGTTCAAGCCCCAACACTGCCAAGGAAAACCTGAGCCCAAGTCTGCACCTTAACCCTTTCTGCTCCAGGGGTGCTGTACAATCTCTGACTCCCAACTTACTAAGATGGGATATGTGAAGAAAAACATTTCATTATATGTGGTTCTCTGTATAATCATGTATGTGACAAAAATTGAATCCCTTTCCTGCTCAGTAAATATGTAACTAAGCCTCTTCCAAATGCTAAATCAAATAACCACCAAGATATATCTATTAAATATTCTTCCTAAATAAAGGCACTCAAAGTTCTCTGGTCAGAGCTAGCTCATGTTCTCAATGATATCTACAATCTGTCCGACCTCAGAGCCCACATGCTTCAGGCCCACCACCATTTTGCCTCTCACTAAAAATATATATAATAACCTGCCTATGGGCAATATAAAACGGTCGCCTCACAACAAGAAAGTCCCGGGTTCGATTCTTTCTGTGCAGAGTTTGCATGTTCTCCCCACGCTTGCCTGGGTTTCCTCTGGGTACTCCGGTTTCCTCCCACAGTTCAAAAACATGTACATTAGGTCGATCCGTGAGTCAAAAATGTGTGTGTGATTGGTTGTTTGTCTATGTGTGGCCCGGCGATGGACTGGCGACCTGTCCAGGGTGTACCCCCGCCTTCGTCCTATGTGCGTTGGGATACACTCCCATGACCCTGAATTAGTGAATAAGTGGGTAAGATGATGAATGAATTAATGAATTAATGAATGAATGGATGTGTGAATGAATGAACGAATGAGTGAATGAATGAATGAATGAATGAATGAATGAATGAATGAATGAATGAATGAATGAATGAACTTAGTGTACATATTTTAGGATTGTGGGAGGAAGCCTTAGTACCCAAAGAAAACCTATGCAAGCGAGGGAAGAACATGCAAACTCTGCGCAGAATGACCCCTTAACCAGAAATCAAACCTGTGACCTTCTTCCTGTGAGACGATTATGCTAATGTTAATAAATCATTCATTCATCTTCATTCATTAATTTATCATCTTACCCGCTTATTACCTAATTCGGAGTCACGGGGGTCTGCTGATGCCTTTCCCAGCGCACATAGGGCGAGAGGCGGGGGTACACGCTGGACAGGTCGCCAGTCCATCTCAGGGCCACACATAGACAAACAACCATTCAATCCTATGGGCAATTTAGAATCCCCAATCAATCTAGTGTACATTTTTTTTTAGATTATGGGAGGAAACCGGAGTACCTAGACGAAACCCACAGAAGAGCAGATGTTAATATATATATCATCATCATATATAAATCATTAATAGACCAGTAAGAAATAATGAATTTGAATACAAACAAAAAGAATAGTCCTTAAACTTATAGGTAGAGATTTTTATTTTTTTTTTTAATCTTAAAGTAGTTTAATCCATTGATAAATGTTTCTGTGCCTAAATTCTGGGCTGCTTTTATTTTGTTATAATTATTCCCCTCATTGTCTTCTGGCTGCACAAATAACTCTATACAAAGAAATAGAAAGACATGAACAAATCATTTCGGATGAAATTCTGTGACGCAGAAGCACGTTGATGCCCTCTACTGGCAGAAGTGCTGCAATGCACGTTGTAGATTCCTTTGGTATAATAGAAGGTAGTCTGGTGTAATAAAACTCTTTCTCTTATACATTATTGTCAATGAGATGTTTGTTCATCTCCTATTATTCAGGACATTCACATAGATATTATTGTTACATTCATTCATCTTCTTACCCTGCTTATTCCCAAAACCGGGGTCACGGGGTTCTGCTGCGCCTATCCCAGCACACATAGGGCGAGAGGCAGGGGTTGCCAGTCCATCTCAGGGCGAATTATTGTTACATGTACAACCAAAACACATTGTAGAAAACATTAATGGAGCAAATACTTCTAGCAGCATAAAAACAATCTAGGACTTCATATATCCATCTATCAAATCCTAACCCTAAGTTCACCTTGTCATTTATATTTTCCAGTTGTATGTACAAGTAGTTTTTTAAAACTATGAAAATTGTATGTATATGTAAGTTATTAAGTAAATGTTGCTTGACATAATACACCAAAAGTTGTTGAGAAAAACAAATCACTTTTAAAGTATCTATCCATCTGTCTGTCTGTCTGTCTGTCTGTCTGTCTGTCTGTCTGTCCATCTGTCTGTCCGTCTGTCTGACAGTTTTTTAAGTGTATATTCCGTTTCCTGGTAGAACAAAGTGTATCTGGTTCCATGGGGGAAATGGTAACAACAAAGTGACCCCAAACATAAGCTAAAGGCCATGAAGAGGAAATCATATTTGACACAATCCATGGCTCACCCAGCACTTCACACACAAATCCCCAAACCAACGCTAAATACCACTGACGTTAACTAATGAGGTCTATGCGTCCGTTTGATAGGTAGGTACCAAACTGTTAAGCCTGATTTTTAAAAATTGATAAATGATCACTCAGTCTACAAAGCTTTGATTGATAGAAATCTAAAATAAATGAAATAAACAAAACCTTTAAAAAATGATATATATTTAATTTATAATGTGTGAAATCTTTATACTTTCTTCTAATAAATTATACACTATTCAGCATTATTATACAAAAGAAAATATTTTGAAAGAAACGAAAAATATAGAACAAAAAATCTTATTTATCTCTGTAAAGTATAGCAAATAGTTTTGTTTCTAATAAAAAGAAATAACCATATCAATTTTTGACGTGATTTGGTTGTTCTTTTGATGTCCAATATACTGAATAGCTATTTTCTATTTTTTAAATGATTTTACTCTTCATAGCTATATAAATTTTTTAAAAAAATTCTAAATTACACATTTTTATTGGTAATAATATATTAACCTTATACAACATATATTTCATTTGGGTTTGTTTTACTTTACATCAAATATATATTACAATCCAAGCATGACTTGAATGAATTTTTTTTTTACTATTTTGACAACATGTGCACACTGTTGCCATTTCCTAATGTTTTACTAGAAAAAAGGGAGACTGATGCAATGCTAAATAATCTACTGGTTTTACCCGGTTACGGCACGTATACTGGTAAACACCAGGCAGGAGTTAAAGATTTAGTGAACAGGAGCTACAAGCAGAGGTCTTATAAATACCCAACACAACACCGCACAATCAGTCTTATCAGTTCCATATACTGTTTATTAATAAATATATATCTTATTCATACTAATTTATCGAATCGTTTAAAAGTATTTTATGATTGAAAATGAGATATATGGTTTCATCATGAACCATAAAATTGTAAAATTATCTTTACAGGTCAAATATAACAAAAATGTCAATACAGTTTTCTAACTTATTTATGTTGCCTTTATATACTAAACATTCTTTATGCATTGAAAAATACTCTCTAAAATCTTGTCTTTAAAATAAATAAACATTTCCAAAAAAAATTTGATCATAGCATTATGGCATTATATACCAAAAAATATGTTATATGTATATTTTAAATGTATTGAATATGATATTACATATATTTCATTTGCAATAAAATACATTAATCAGTCTATTAAAATATTAGCTTATTGATATACCCAAACAAATGAATAAGTTTTCCCCCATGATTTCATGATATCTAAAGGTACATATTTAAATATGATAATACATTGAAAACAATATTAAATGCAAAATTGTATTGCTAACATTTTATCATTAATGTTTAACATAAATAAAAACATGATATGATTTAATAAATCAATATTACTACAACAATATTGTGACTAGATTATTAAAAGCAAAGTATAAATCCAATACTATACCTATTAACCTTTGTGACAATAACACATGTATGTAACGCCATTGATTATATTTGTGGTATCTCCTATGGTAATCTATAAATCAATGCAACCTGACCTCTGAATGGAACGGGCTGTTTCTGAAATCAGGTTGAAATCATATGTGAGGAAGATGAATGACTTTATTTAATGCCACCAAGCATTAGCTCACTGTTGTGTATGTTTTGCGGCCTGTAGGAGGAGCCTTTCAGCATCTGATATAGGAGGAACTAAAAAGTTGCGTGACAAACAGAGACAAAAACAGGCACAGACTGTCGATCCTCCAGGCGGTGCATTAATACCCCCGCCTTTCATCTTTTATGTCACTTCTACTTAACCTGCTCTGCCTCCATTTCTCCCATCCAACTTTAATCAGCTCTCCAAGCAATGCAGAACCGATTTGCTCAAGCGGGCCATTCTGGTTAGATGCTTGGATACAGAGATTCTACATGATGCTCTACTTGTTGATCTGGCACGATAGGTTCTTTGTCTTTTTGAATAAAATGACTTTAAGGTTTTAGCCAGGGCAA
This sequence comes from Pseudolaguvia tuberculata, assembly GCA_026260255.1. Taxonomy (NCBI): domain Eukaryota; kingdom Metazoa; phylum Chordata; class Actinopteri; order Siluriformes; family Sisoridae; genus Pseudolaguvia; species Pseudolaguvia tuberculata. Next base: position 3,848 of record JAOTRA010086997.1, on the reverse strand, counting down.
CTAAAAGAGAAAGCGGTAATGACTTAATATGTTATATATCCTGACATCCTTTACTATTGCAAAGTATGCTTGTTATTAATGTAAAGAGGAATCAAATATATATAACAGTAACATATTCACAGCTGTGGTTGCCAGCATTTTATTTATGTAAATTTTGTAATTTATCAGTAATAATGTGTTGTTAGGACAATATATGACTTTATTAATATTTATTTATCTATTCATTCATTCTTTCATTCATTCATTCATCTCCTAACTCTCGTATTAACTTATTCAGGGGTCTGTTGGAGCCTATCCTAATACGAAAGGCAGGGGTACACCTTGGACAGGTTGCCATGTCCATCACAGAGCCACACAAAGACTAATGATTTATTAAGCTTTGATAATGTCAACTGTTATATCCTGCTCTATTTGAGTTACGATACAGAAATGTTTATCATGTCATGGTCGAAACTATAGGATAATATAGTACACTTTTGTCTAGCATTATAAACACAATCAATGATCAGTAAATGAATGGCAGTGTTTCTGTAATGTTTTCTGTCATTTTTATATTAGTCTAAATTTCCAATTCATTACTTTAAAGTTCAATTTGTAATGACGTTGTCATTATTACATCAAACTCACCACATCCCATCACCACTCAACTAATCATTCTCACACACACTCACACTCCCTTATAAAAGAGCTCACCTCATCACCGTCTGGCCTCATATTAGAATATGCTAGAATCTTTCCTTATATTTCCTGTCTCCAAGCTCCAGTTATTACCACTCTCACCTTCTTTCTTTCTGTCTCCAGCTCCACTACTCTATTCCTGGTTCCTCAGCTCCTGGTTCCGTTAAACCTCTTTTTCATTCCTTCATTCTCCACTGCATTCTCTACGGTAACCAGTATAAGTCTGCTAAGTCTCCATTTACTGTCTCCTTATTGTGTTTTCAATAAATACACCCGTCTGAGTATGAATAATGTGACTTACATCATTAATGTGGTGGCCTGTGTAAATTACATACTGAATCATGTATCGTGGTTAATTACAGATGTTTTCAAAGACATTATTTCAGTGTCCCAAGCATTATAATTGTCTTGCTTTTCACAATTTTATTTCCCTCATTCTTTTTCTCTGTCTGCCTCTGCAGTTAACAATAACTATATTCAATTAATTACAGGATAATTTACAGCAGTTCTTCCCATGACTTGAAGACTAAAAGAGCAAGATTTATTTAGTTTTCATAAATTCCTATAAATCTCTCTCTCACTCTCTCTCTCTCTCTCTCTCTCTCTCTCTCTCTCTCTCTCTCTCACTGTCTCTCTATGTCTCACTCGCTCTTATTTACACACACCCATACACCCTATACTCTATGCTTATACGATCCTTGAAGGTTTCGAAATAATAAATATTACAAAAAATGTTTAACTATGAACATTTATCATAAGCCTGAAAAGATGCAAGCTTATGTCTGCTGTTCAGAATATAACTGATGAAGATAGAAAGAAAAGCTGTAGACACATTAGTGATGTTTTAGTTTGCTTAGTGAATGCTGAGAAGGAATCTTGGAGGAGCATCACATTTACTTTACAGCAAGTTTGATTTTACATGTTCTCCCTGTGCATGTGTGGGATTATGCTGGGAACTCTGGTTTCCTCTCATAGTCTAAAAATATATATATTAGGTTAATGAGAAGTGGCCATGAATACAGTTACAGTATTGTATCTGGGCCCAGAGTGGTTTCTTGGTGGAGGTGGGATTCGAACCCAGGTATTTCTGTTATTAGTCCAACAACTTAACCACTAGGCTACCACTTCCCACTTCTTGTTGAGTGCTATCCACGATTAATAAATCGAAAATAAGGTTGAATTTCTTTAAATCATTTCTATGTATATAAACAGTAAATATATTATAGGTTGTGTTTGAACCTTCTTATAGGATTTGTGTTTTATTATTAAAGCTCCTCAAGCTAAAGTGTTCTTCCTGTTTGAACCTCTTGCACTCATCATGTTGAGACTGTGAGTTTGGCCCACTGACGGTTGCCGTTGAGTTAAAACCTGTTCAAAATGTTCAGTTCTTTATAGTGATGAGTCGAGGCTGACAGAGGTCAACGTAGCATGAAGAGGTTAAACAAACTACCCCTCTCACTGAAAAACCTCCAGCTGATAAAGCAGCTCAACTGTCTCGGATTAAAAGCTAGAACATGTTGCTAGCAATTCGTCTTAGAGACTCAACTTTATGGTTTCAGTAAACTGTAAATGATAATTATTGTAAACTGATTCAGTAAACTGTAATGATTCTATTAAATATTATTAAAACAATTTATTATAGCATATATATCTTTACATTCATTCAGGATCTTCTTGTTGTGAAGTAACCATGCTATCCTTTACGCCACCGCGCCGCCTCTTTATCTTTACAATTAACATAAACTTTAAATATACGTTTCGGCTTTTACTCTTTATTAGCTTAATAAAAAACGAGAAATTAAAGTTGAAAGTAAATGAATTTTTGTGTAAAAATGAATATAAAATAAGAAAATTATATATATATAAAATAAATGTATATATACATTTAATAGTGGTGTTAGCACAGTCGCCTTACAACAAGAAAGTCCCGGGTTCGTTCCCTGGGCCGGGATCTTTCTGTGCAGAGTTTACATGTTCTCCACGCGCTTGTGTGGGTTTTCTCTGAGTACTCCGGTTTCCTCCAACAGTCCAAAAACATGCAGATTAGGTTGATTGGTGATTCTAAATTGTCCATAGGAGTGAATGTGGGTGTGAATGGTTGTTTGTCTATGTATCTATCTATGGGATGGACTGGCAACCTGTCTAGGGTGTACCCCGGCCTCTCGCCCTATGTGTGCTGGAATAGGTGCCAGCAGACCCCCAGAATTAGGGAATAAGCGGGTAAGAAGAATCAATCATTCATTTAATTTCTTCTTTATTTAACAGGTACTTCAGGTCACATCTAAAAGTTCCTTTCATAGCAATGCTTAACTAGGAATCGTTTCTGTTTTAAAGATTATGAAAATAACATAACATTTAATAGAACTGACTTTAAATTGTTCTGGATTGAGAAAAATGAGGTCAGGGTATTTTATGACTATTTAGGGTTTGGTAGCATAGTTAATATTCTCACCGTCAATTTTCACAGTGACTGAATGCAGTTGGAGCAGACAGTTGGAGCAGACAGTTGGAGCAGATGTCTGGATCAATCGGGTCATTACACTTAACAGCCGGTATAAGCAGGAATATAAAAATAATTGAAGTAGCACTGGGTAGAATCTATTTATTTTGTGAAAATATTTTAAAAGGGTTGAAAATAGAAAATATATACTGCAAATAGAAATATACTATTAAAAGATATTATATAGGCTAGGGGCTCTCACCCTATGTGAGATGGAATAGGTAGCAGCAGACCCATGTGACCCCGAATTAGGGAATAATCAGGAAAGAAACTTTTATATATATTTTTACATGATTATACACAGTACAACATATAGTGAAATATTTTTCTTCGCATATCCCATCTTAGAAAGTTGAGGGTCAGAGCTCAAGATCAGCTATTGTACACCGCCTCTGGAGCAGGAAGGGTGAAGGGTCTTGCTCAAGGATTCAACAGTGGTGGACTTGAATCCAGGTCTTCCTGGCCTACCGTTCAACAACTCACCACCTTAACCATTTGAGCCACACACTGCTCTAGATGAGACATTAGACTGGGTTCCTGAGAACAATAGGAGGTGTCTAGTATTAATTTGTTTGCATATTGTATTTTTGTTTCTTCTTTTCATAGGGAAACCAAAATATTGCCACGATATATCAAACGATCTCGTTATACACCTAATATATTATATATA
>JAOTRA010086988.1:0-12278 GCA_026260255.1 Pseudolaguvia tuberculata | reverse complement strand
GCCTGGGCTCTGGACAGTCAGCGATTAACTAGGCCTGTCCTAAGACTATGGGCTATGTTGCATGACAAGACAGCAGCTCCTTCCCGGGTGGTAATCTCAAAGTCACAATCATAAATTCAGAACAAACGCTTAGTAAAGCCTAGGGCAACAATTCTTCACAAAGACCTAATGGAGGCCACCTGTTTATATAGTCGCGACCCGCCCAAGATGGCCGCCTTCAGGATTGTCCACTAAAATTCAGGCGAGGTCGCCCTCTGCGGGCGGTCCTCCAAAGGCACAGTTTTTACAGTATCCCCCCCCTGGGGAACTCCTCCTGGCTGTCTTCTGGGACATCCCCTCGAACGTGGTCCTGGGAGGGTCGGGTGGGGCACGTGGAATTCTCGCAGCAACAATGGGTCAAGGATGTCTGAGGCGGGCACCCATGACTGCTCCTCCGGCCCGTAGCCCTCCCAGTCCACAAGGTACTGCAGCCCCACACGGCGTCGTCTGGAACTGATGATTTCTCGGACTGTAGGGCTTGAGGAGGGAAACATGAAACACCAGGTGAATGCGCATGTTCCCCAGCAGGCACCGCAGGACTGCCTTAACATGCCCCTCGTGCTGCTCCTTACTCTGTGAATAAATCAAAATGTCGTCAATATATACGATTGCGCACACATTAAGGAACTCACGAAGCACATCATTCATAAAAGATTGGAAGATGGCTGGCGCATTACACAGACCATATGGCATCACCAGATATTCATAGTGCCCCTTGGGGGTGACAAAGGCCGTCTTCTACTCGTCTCCCCTTCTAATACGTACTAGGTTGTAGGCACTTCTCATATCCAACTTAGTGAAAATCTGTGCGTCTCTCAGCTGCTCTAGGGCCGCGGGCACTAACGGCAACGGGTAGTGATTTTTCACCGTGATATTGTTTAAGCCTCGGTAGTCAATGCATGGTCTAAGGCTGCCATCCTTTTTAGTAATAAAGAAAAACCCTGCACCGGCTGGCGACGTAGATGGCCGGATGTGACCTGCAGCTAGCGCTTCAGAAATGTACGTGTCCAAGGTCTCCCGCTCTGGCCGAGACAGCGGGTAGATACGATTCTTTGGCAGTGCAGTCTGATCAATGAGCTGAAATGCGCATGCAATCCACGTCGCGATGGGGCGGCAGTTTCGCTACTCTTTCTATGCTGAAAACTTCGTACAATTCGTGATAACAAGGCAGAACATTGCTCAAATGGGCCACAGAAGTTTCACAAGATGCAGTACTCACACTAGCCGACTTAACTCGACACTGATGAAAGCAGCCAGGAGACCACTGAAGAATCTTCCCACTCCCCCACGAGATGACCGGGTCATGCTTTGCCAGCCATGGTTAACCCAAGATAACAGGGGTTTTGGGGGCTTGAGCCAGATGAAAGCTGATGGTTTCCTGGTGGTTTTTGCCCACCATGAGCAGAAGAGGCGAGGTTTTTCAGCTAATGGCCTTGCCAATCACTCTCCCATCTATAGCCGTGATGCTCAAAGGGGGGGGTACAGGGCTCAGTGGGTACCTTTAAACGTTTTGCCAAAGCAACATCTATCAAGTTCAATGCAGACCCTGAGTCTACAAAGGCGGAAAGAGCACCAGTTAAACCAAGACCTTGAAATCGAACTTGCACAACAAAACTGGCACTCAAACTGATGGAAAGTATGGGAGAACTTACTGAAGGGCTGCATTTGGAGATCAGAGTGGGACAGTGGCGCACAGATGTCCTGGCTGGCCGCAGTACAGGCATAGACCCAGTCATTGGCGCCGTTTCCTTTCCTCTGCATTGAGCTTATAGGTCCCAACTTCCTTGGGCTCTCCAACACTATTGTGGCTGGATAGGCTAGGCGTAGCGGCTGGCTCATAGGCGACGGCAGAAGATTATCCACTCTGATAGCTCTTTGTATGAACCCATACGGCCGTTGCCCACTCCAGCGCTCGATCGGTGAGCAGGGATATGAGAAAGACGCATCTCCTTTCCTCAGACGTGTAGCGAGCTGAGTGCTCAAGGAGATATACTCGGCACTGGAGGATAAACCCCCGACATTGATTGGGGTCGCCGCTGAACTTACTTGGGAGGGAGGTCGAGGGAGCATAGAGTGCAGCGGTGGCAACAGCTTGCGGCTGGGCCGCGGTGGATAACGTGAGCGTGCGCACCTGCTCCTGAAGTCCATGTATTATTTGAGCTTGAGCATTCAATGCCACTTATAAGTCATCCAAAGTCCGGATCTCTGCAGGATTCGCGTTTGGCAAAGTACGTAACACATTGGCTGTAGGCAAGGATGAATCCATAATGCAGTAGAACTCACAGGTTTAATAGGTACAGGCAGAGCTAGGCAAACAATCCGAAATAGGGTAATCCAAAGAGTGGTCAAACAAACAGGCAAGGTCGGTAATCTCAGAGTCACAATCATAAATTCAGAACAAACGCTTAGTAAGGCCTAGGGCAACAATACTTCGCAAAGACCTAATGGAGGCCACCTGTTTATATAGTCGCGACCTGCCCAAGATGGCCGCCATCAGAATTGTCCACTAAAATTCAGGCGAGGGCGCCCTCTGCGGGCGGTCCTCCAAAGGCACAGTTCTTACACTTCCTAACACAACCCTCCCCATTTATCCTGGCTAAGAATGCACTGGCTTGTTCAACCCTAATGGCTGGGTTAATAACTCAATACAATAATATTAAATAAATAATTAAAAGCAACATCTATGTTTTCATTCTTTTTTATTTGGACCTCAAGTGTGTAGTCGGCCCCCAAACTGCTGTCTGATAGTTAATGCAGCCCCGGGCCAGAAAAGTTTGGACACCCCTGTTGTGGAAAGGGCAGCTTAGTGGGTCAGCTTATGAACTGTTGATCAGAAGCTTCTAGGTTCAGTACCCAGTACCATTACTGGGCCCCTAAACAAGGCTCTTCACCCTCAGCTGCTCAATTAATTAGAAATATAACCTCAACTATCCTAATAATCATCAGGATGTTGTGTGTGATTGAGTCTACTGCTGTCTTCAGTATCATCTGATGAATGTTCCCTGGAGATTTCTCCTTCAAGAGTGGTGGTAAGGTTTGGAGAAGCGGTGTCTGTCAGCTGTGTGGCGTCCCGACCTGTGCGTGTGTTAGGATGGGAATCGGCCATCGGAGCGTCGTTCACTCAGCGTGACCTTGCGGTCCAGTGGCAGGTGGACAGCTTGATTGACTGGATTGAGGAGCCGATCTGCTATGGGGTTTTCTTCACTGCACCCAGACAGTGTGAAGAGAAGCTGAACCTGGTTTTGTACAGTATGACAGAAACATCTTCAACAGTCATGAGATTTTGAGTTTCTGTTCTGAAAAGCGGTGATCATGTTTTTTTTTCCTCTTCTAGAAACGCCAGACAGCATCTCTATCAGCTTGGTGAACCACACCGGAGCCATGTTGGAAGGCAGAGAGTATCGGCTGCTGTGTGAGGTGCAGAATATTGCGCCAGTGCAGTACCTTACACTGCGCTGGTACCGAGGCCAGACTGAAGTTTACAATAACACCTTCTCTGAGCTTTCTCCTGCCACCCCAGTCCAAGTGTCTTCTACCCTGTTGATCACACCAAGCAAAGCAGAGGATGGAGCACTGTACAGCTGTGAAGCAACTCTAGAATTGGGACTAGAAGGACCTCAACCATCTCCCAGAGTAAAATCAGATCCTCTCAACATTCAAGTTCACTGTAAGAACTCATGCCCTGCAATGTTATTTCAGCATTAGTGTTTTGTAAAAAGATAGATGAAGGTGTTTACGTTTTTTTCCCATAGACCCTCCTGATTCATTTGATCCACTGCAAGAGCATGTCGAGCTCGATGACATTGAGCTCACGCTAAATTGCTCAGTAGGAGGAAATCCACCACCTCTGTACAGCTGGAGCTCACTTCATCTACAGGAGACTGATTACAATCAGCCGCTTTTTACTGTTTCTTCCTTGGGCACCTACAACTGCACAGCATACAATTTATTGGGCAAATCGAGCAAGCAGTTCATCATAAAGCATAAATCCAAAGGTAATATTTGTGACCTTTAGCCTAATGTATTTGAATGTAACATTCTGTTCTCGATTACTTGTTACTCTCATTCTTTCTTTTATAATAATCTCCACAACAGATTTTCCACTATGAATGATTAGTGTTTGATCTCACTCATACTATTGGAACTGAATCCACATAGATGTTGAGCTTTGGTTGTCTGGGGTTTAGTCCGGGGTACAGTTCATCCAATAGGTGTTCAGTTTAAAGGGGTGGAGTCAGAATCAGGACTCTGTAAAGCACTCTTCTATGGTAAATTCCATGGTAAGCAGCAACAGCATGTATGACATGAAGTATTTCAGAGTTTTAAACATCTTTATACAAACCCAATTCCAAAAAAGTTGGGACACTGTAAAAGTTGTGGATGAAAACAGAATGCAAATTTCAATATTTTTTTCAGAATACAACATAGTTGATATATCAAATGATTACGCTGAGAAAATGTATCATTTTAAGGGAAAAATAAGTTTCATGGCATCAACACATCTGAAAAAAGTAGGGACACGGATGTTTTTACCACTGTGTGGAATCCCCTCTTCTTTTTATAAGAGCCTGCAAACATCTGGGGACTGAGGAGGCAAGTTGCTCAAGTTTAGGAATAGGAATGTTGTCCCAATCTTGTCTAATCTTGTCTACAGGCTTGTCTAGTTGTTCAACTGTCTTAGGTCTTCTTTGTCACTTCTTCCTCTTTATGATGCGACAAATGTTTTCTTTGGGTGCAAGATCTGGAATGCAGGCTGGCCATTTCAGTACCCTGATGCAGCCATGATGTTGTTATTGATGCAACATCACTATGACCACATAGTGGCATTGTCATGCTGAAAAGTGCAAGGTCTTCCCTGAAAGAGATGACGTCTGGGTGGGAGCACATGATATTCTAGAAGTTGGATATACCTTTCAGCATTGATGGTGACCTTCCAGATGTGTACGCTTCCCATACCACACATACTCATGCAACCCCATAACATCAGACATGCAGGTTTCTGAACTGAGCACTGATAATAACTTGGGTTGTCTTTGTCCTCTTTGGTACGGATGAGATGGCGTCCCAGTTTCCCATAAAGAAATTTAAATTTGATTTATCTGACCACAGAACAGTTTTCCACTTCCACTTCTGGATCATGTTTAGATATGGCTTCTCTTTTTACCCATAGAGTTTTAGCTGGTAACGGCGACAATGTTTTCTGGAAGTATTCCTGAGCCCATGTTGTGATTTACATTACAGTCCTGTATGTGATGCAGTGCTGTCTAAGGGTCCAAAGATCATGGGCATGTAGTATGGTCTTCCATACTTACGCACAGAGATTGTTGCAGATTCTTTGAATCTTTGGATATTATGTAGTTCTTTTTATACAAAATCCTGTTGCCAATTGACCGAATAAGTTGCAAACTTCCCCTTCATTGCATTATGTTTTTATTCACAATTTGTAGTGTCCCAACTTTTTTGGAAACAGGTTTGTATAAACATGGAAAACATCTGTATGTTTTAGATATTGAGCTAATCATTTGGGGAGAACACATGGATGTGTGTGTCTGTTTGTGTTCATCAGTATTTTTTTTTACCAGCTAAGCTGCTTGACAATAAATAAATCAGTGAGAAATCTAGTTACATAATGATGTCACTTGGCATTGCTGATTGGTAAATTGTGGGTTCAGTTCCTAGCTAAGTCACTTAAGTTTAGGGGTTCTGTCAGATGCAGGAGAGAGAGAGCAGGATTAGTGTACTGTTCCACCTTTATACAACAATAAATTCTACATGTGTTGATAGTGACAATCTGGTTTATTTTTTTCTTTCTGCAGGTGTTTAGTGTCACTGATATTCATCCATCTAAACTAGATGGAGTTACAGATGATATGTACATCTCACCATGTTTACAATAGAAGAATGACTCTGTACCGCATTGTGAGCTGATCCAATGATGCTCCGTCATTGAAAGTGTGAAAAAGTCTGATGTCCAGACACACCAGATCTCATGCCAGATCTTTTATTTTTGCATGGAGTTAATCCCCCACTTTCTCTGTAATTATGAAAGAATTCTAACACTAATGACTATAATAGACATTTATCTGTAATAACCATTTTAATTAAAGAGCCATTAATCCATTAATCCATTGATACATGGCATCTGGTGGAGCTGCAGACAGTCACTGATGGATGAATGGAATGGAAGATAAGTGGAAGTATGTGATTAATGTAATATTTTACACCCCCCCTCACACACACCATTACTCTGCCCACAATAATTACTAACACCTTTTTTTCTTTTTCACACAGTCACACATACGCACACGCACGCACGCATACACGCACGCACACACATTTTTCTGTATCTCATTTAAAATTAGTATGCAAAATAAAGGATATAATCAGAGACAACAGTGCATTAATCTCTGTTAGACCAGAGGCTTTAACAGGAGAATCAAAAACAGTAACTGAATCACAGACATTTTTCACAGAAACACACAGCACCTTGTCTTTCTTCCCCAAACCTATGATGTTTGAACACAAACTGACAATATGGTTTCTCCTGATTCCACCGGGAACTCTGGACCCTCCACTTCAGTTAAAAATCTCTGCTGGCATTTCCCATAAATTAACAGTGTGTCTCCTCTTCCTGGACTATAACCACCTGTATTATCACCATATTTTCAGATGACTACTCCACACTTCCCTCAATCATAATTTATCACTTAGTAACTGTGTGGACATGAGCATTGAATTTATTCATTCATTCATCTTCTTACCCGCTTACTCCCAAATCCGGGATGGGGTCTGCTGCGCCTATCCCAGCACACATAGGGCGAGAGGCGGGGGTTACACCCTGGGCGGGTCACCAGTCAATATCAGGGCAACACACACACACACACACACACACACACACACACACACACACACACACACACACACACACAATTTAGAATCACCAATCGACCTGATCTGCATGTTTTTGTATTGTGGGAGGAAACCTGAGTACCCGGAGGAGAACGGGGAGAACATGCAAACTCTGCACATAAAGATCCCAGCTCGGGATTCGAACCGGGGACCTTGTTGTGAGGCGACCATGCTAACCACTACGCCACCGCGCCGCTCTTGAGCATTGAATTAAAATAATAATTTAAGAAAATAAAATAGGTGATTATAGCATGACCTGACAACAATTATTAAATAATTAAACTGATTAGGTGATTCACAATATAACTGTGAATAGTTATATTCAAAATGTATAGTAAAAAATAAACTATACATTAAACTGATATAAAAGAGGAGAGTACATAGTTATAACTTATGCATTTTTGGTGGACAAATGTTCAAAGTGAAAAAATTGAAGAAAATCCATAGTGAAATGAGATTTTATGTTGCAAACAAGTGTGAAAAAATCAGGAAGGGGGGAGGTTTTAATATTATTTTAAAAAATATATCGCAGTTTGCCTTTGGTAAATGGAAAATTACCCCACAATAAAAAAATTACATCACAATACAACCCAAATCACAAGATACAGCAACCCAACAATATAGCTTACATCACAATGTAAATCATGACATAATGTAAAAATACAAAAAAAATAAAATAAAAATGTAAGTAGCTCTGGATAAGAGCGTCTGCCAAATACCAAACTGTAACATAAAGCTAACATGCATTCATTCATTCATTCATCTATATGCCGCTTATTCCCTGACCTGCGAATCGAACCCGGGACCTTCTTGTTGTGAGGTGACCATGCTATCCACTACGCCAGCGCGCCGCCCGGTAACCTACATCACAATTGAAAACCCTGAAATAATGGTAATTGCAACACAATAGGTGAAACCTGATTGGATAAATTTGAAAATAATAGAAATTTATTGGTTTAGAAAAGTGGTTAAGACTCAAAGGGTATAAAAGGGGACCAATTTATTAGAGGATTTGCACAGATACATCTGAGAAAAAAATTAGTTTGCTTTGTGCCATTTATTTTTTGGAAAGATTGCCTTCTGTGGATCCTGTGAATGCTTTCCTGATTAAATTGGAGTTTTTTTGCTCTTCTTAAAAAGAATTTTTATTATTTTAAGAAGTTTATTATTTTCTTTAATAATTGGATTTGGACATAGAAGAAATTGGTCAAGTCACCACAACTGATGTGTCTGCTCATAGGTGGGCTCTGAGTTCTGACAACAAAAACACACAAAAACAGAAAAACACAAAAAAACACAGAAAGGTAGAGAAACACTAAAAACACAGAAATACACAAAAACACAACAAACACACAAAGACACAAACATAAAAACATACAAAAACCCCACAGAATCACACAAACGCACAGAAAGACCAACACAAAAATACACAAAATCAAAGAAACACACAAAAACACAGAAACACACAAAGTCTAAGAAATATACAGAAAAAACACAAAAACACACAGAAGCAGAGAAATATAGAAACGTTCAGAAACACACAAAAACAGAAACACACAAACACAAAACTACACAAACACAGAAATACACAAAAATCCAAATAAACATAGAAAAACCATACAGAAATACACAAAACACACAAAATCACAGAATTACAGAAACACACAAACAGAGAAACAAATATAAACACAGAAACACAAAAACACACAGAACGACAGAAATATAGAAATGCGCAGAAACACACTAACATACAAAAATACACAAACACAGAGGAATACACAAAAACAGACATACACAAAACCACATTGAAAAACACAAATACACACATTGAAACGCACAACAGAACCCCACAGAAGTACAGAAATACACACACACAAACATACAAAACACAAATACCCAAAACGCACAAACACACAAAAACACAGAAACAAACAAAAAACAAATACCCCAAAACACAGAGAGACAAAGAAACACACAAACAAACAAAAACACATAATACACACACAATCACAAAAACATACACACAAATATACAGAAACACACAAAAACACAGACACACAAACATACAACACATACATTCACAAAACCACAGAAACACACAAAAATACAAAACAAAAAGAAACACACTGATACACACAAAAACACAGAAATACACAAAAACACAAATAGACAGATAAACATAGAAACATAGAAACAAAGAAACACACACACACACACAAAAACATAGAAAAACACAAACACACAAAATCAAAGAAACACACTGCAACACACTGAAACACACAAAAACAGAAGTACACAAAAAGACAGAGAAACACAGAGATATAGAAACACAAAGAAACACAAACACACAAGACACAGGAATACACAAAACACAGAAACACACAAAAACTTAACACATAAGTGGTAGCCTAGTGGTTAAGGTGTTGGACAAATACCAGAAAAGCCAGGGTCCCACCTCCACCAAGCAACCACAGTGGGACCTTGAGCAAGGCCCTTAACCCACAATTGCTTAGTTCTAAAAAAAAGAGACCAAATGTAAGTCGCTCTGGATAAGTGCATCTGCCAAATGCCTAACTGTAACAAAAAAACACAGAAAAACACAAACACTCAAACACAAAAGACACTCATTCATTCATTAATTCATTCATTTTCTTACCTGATTATTCCCATTTACACAGAAACACACTGCATTAGATATGATGCTTGGACCAGAACAAGGAACTTGCCAAATGTTCCTGGAGGACTGCTACATCATAGTTCTGTTGAATGCATGTAACAAATCCAGACATTCTGCCTGTTACAAACATAGTGGAAGAAAGTGTGGTAGAACTGGAAGATCCAATAAAACCCAACATGTATTGGGTAAGTTCTGCATAATGATTTACACAAATCTTGTTGTAGAGAGATCCTACTATGGATTTGTCATTATTTTGAGTGCTAGCTAGATAAACTGTGCATTTTTTATCCACTCTGCTCCATGAGAGTTGGCGGCTGATCATAAGAGACCATACAGGGCATAAATTATTGATATCAAATGGCGGACCGCAACATTCTCTTAGGCCATATGTTGCCATTATTCTTAGCTGTGATCACACTTTGCATGTGCTATTTTTAGTTATTTGTTATCGTGAGTTAATTCTCACGAGATTCACATTGTATTATACATTAACTTTCAATACCACAATATAACACAGCATGAACGAGTTAAACAATATCTCTGCTATCTTCTCAATAAACAACATTTGTGTTATTACGTGAACTTATGTTACACATGTACAAAACTCTAAATCAATGCATGACAGGGTTTATAAAATAGACACTTATTTCATATACTATCCAAACGTGTCCATTAATATACACACAAGCATTATAAAAGCTACAATTTTCACCAGTTTACCTGAAACATGAATACATCGTTTTAGTAGCTCTCGAATTCTCTTGAGATTCAGCGAGAGCAGTTCCCTAAATCACCACGCCACTTTACCACCACCTGCTGGTGTAATCTGAGACTGCGATTTTTCTTATTTATATTTTGAATGCAAAACTATTGTTACACTCTCCCATTCTAAATTTTAAATTGTTACAAACTATGAGATTTAACTATAGTTGATCAATCAACTAATCAATAAACTTCTCAGAAAACACAATATGAAAGAATGGATGCCTTTAATTTCAAAATTCTAATCTACATAGGTCAAAATAACCATTGGTTGCATTGACAATTATCAAACAATGATGTTCATTTTCAGCAACCATAAACAATTGTCTTTGTACACATTCTTTTGTAATAGACTCAATTTCAGCCAAACTCTCTAGTGTACTACCCCTTCTAAATTACTTTGTAGAGTCAACCATGTCCTTTATGTTCCTCTGACACCTACAGCTGTCTTACAGGCATCCCAGTATTCTCTTTCATCTGCTTGTCTACCTCCTCTCCTATTATCCACTCCTCAATCCTAAATGTTCCCAGTACTGCTCCACTTAAAAGGTTCTGCTTCAGGATTGAGACCAGCAGAATTCCAGCACTGTCTCAAAAAGGTAGGAAACTGTAACACCAGCTTTTGAAAATCCTCACTCTCTGACACATTACTCTGAACTTGTTCTGAGCATTTGGAGGCAATTTCTTAAGCCTGACGCATCCTCGCTTGTCACTTTTCCACATACTCTGTGTAATTGTCATTCCCTTCTGTAGTCTGCAGGTTGAAAGCAGATCATATTAAGAGTTCTGGTGGCATAACCAATCACCACCAATTTGCTGTTCTGCCTCTGATACACAGCTCCCAGTCCCTCTTGTGATGCATCACAGTGCAAAATGAATGGTTGGGTGATATCTGGATATCCCAATATTGGTGGGGTGGTCAGTTTGTCAATAAGAAAGTCTAATGTCTCTTGATGGGTTTGAGTCCACTGTATCGGTAAGTTTGATGGAGAACCACCTTTGTGTCGTCCACTGATACCGTTTACTCTTTTTTCCACAGGTGATGCTTCCACAGGAGGTGAAGACAGTAACTTGTAAAGAAGTTTTGCCAGTCTGAGAAAACCAGGTATATATGCCCGGAAATAACAGATGAATCCAAGTAGCTTCCTCAAATCACCAACAGTAGCTGGAATTCCGTCTTTCAAAGCCTGCACAGGGGCCAATTCCGCAGGATCTATGGTATCCCCTGACACTAAGCGTCCAAGGAATCTTCCTCGTTAAGATCTCACATTTATGAAGACTGAGCTTTACACACTTCTTACACACTTCTATGGTGAAGCATAAGGTGACAATGACTTTTCAATCCATCCCCAGTTCAGCAAGTCTTGTAAATACTCTTTTACTTCTTGATGTAATGGTTTCGGACAGACACATACAGTGGTGTGAAAAAATGTTGGCCCCCTTCCTGATTTCCAATCTTTTTGAATGTTTGTCAAACTTTAATGTTTCAGATCATCAAACAAACTTAACTATTAGTCAAAGATAACATGAGTAAACACAAAACAGTTTTGAAGGTTTTTGTTATTAATGGAAAACAAAATCCAAAACTACATGGCCCTGTGTGAGAAAGTGTTTGCCCGCTTGTTAAAACATAACTTAACTGTGAGTTCAATTTCTATAACCATACTCAGGCCTGATTACTGCCACACATGTTTGCAATCAAGAATTAATTTAAATAGGACCTTTCTGGCAAAGTGAAGTAGACCAAAAGATCCTCAAAAGCTATACATCATGCCGAGATATAAAGAAATTCAGAAACAAATGAGAAAGAAAGTAATTCAATTCAATTCAATTCAATTTTATTTGTATAGCGCTTTTTACAACAGTTATTGCCTCAAAGCAGCTTTACAGA
>JAOTRA010086982.1:484-12279 GCA_026260255.1 Pseudolaguvia tuberculata | reverse complement strand
GATAGTCAAGCAGGAAGTGGGTAGGATTAGTAAGGCAGAAGTGAGAGCAGCTATTAAGAGGATGAAGAGTGGAAAAGTGGTCTTCCTCCTCTTCTTCTACTCCTTTGGCCAACAAGTAGCCCAATTTCACCGGTACCCTGTCGGCTAATAGTAAATTGATCTGCATATTTGATTTGACACAGTTTTACATTGGATGACCTTCCTAACGCAACCCTCCACATTTATCCGGGCTTGGGACTGGCACTAAGAATGCACTGGCTTGTGCAACCCTAATGGCTGGGTTTTTGAAAAATGGATAATAGTGGTGTTTATTTGACTGTAATTGTTAAAAAGTAAATTGATTTACGCTGAATTAATAATATTTTGCAAGAACCCAAACCATGTATTCTTATTTTATACAGCACAGCACTTTAAGGTTGCACAAAATCCTAGCAGTGACAGCTTTGCTTATTCCAAGATTTTAACTTTTTAATCAGTAGCATCTAAATCACTAAGCTACCACTTCCAATTAGAGATCTAACTCCTATTGTTCCTGGAAAAAGAACTGTCTTTACAGCCGCAAAGGTCTGTTTCAAAAAAGGAACAGGATGACTGAATGTTGATTTTACTGTAGTGTGAAAATGAATTTGCTTTAGGCCATAACCTGCTTGCTGTTCAGCTGTAGTAAGAGAATCTAAAAAAAATGCCTGTCCTTAAATCACTATTTCCTCCTGGTTGCTAGGTTTATAACTAAGCACTGATTGTTCGTCGCTCTGGGCAGGAGCGTCTGCTAAATGCCTAACTAACTGTAAATGTACATAGTGTTTTTGGTCTGTACCCAGGGATGGATCTATTGAATGCACACTCAAAGACAACCTATTTCCATTTCTGTACTGTTCTGTCAAGTAAAACATGGGAACATGGTTAAGTCTTATACTTTGCTGCAGATTTGATAATAATATCCTGTTTCTTTTTCTCAGAATTGCAGAGCAGCTCATGCGGTAATCCAGGCGTTCCGCCCAAAGGCGTCCTGTACGGTACGCGCTTCAATGTTGGGGATAAAATCCGCTTCAGCTGTGTAAGCGGCTACGTGCTAGATGGCCATCCTCAACTCACTTGCGTCACTAATGCAGGCAATGCAGCCGTGTGGGACTTTCCGGTCCCTATCTGCAGAGGTAAGCACTCAACACCTTACTATTTTTGTGATTGCTGCATGATGATATTTGTGTCATTTGTGTACATGTGTTCTTGCCAGTGACGTACAGTCCTTTGTGTTTCTAGGACTTTGACCATTTTCATGTGACCTGAAAATACACATAATAGTACACAAATCTAAATGTGAGGTATTATTAAAATACTCTCAGCAATTACCCATCCCACACAAAAAGACCTAGTTAAGCAAGGCAATATGTTGTGTCTGTTGGGTGGTGCTTGTGTAATAGTCTTATATATAATGTGTGTGCTTCTCTGCATGGGCACTTATATTTCCACTAACAGTCTTGTGTATGTTATCAGCTGTCGAATATTTCAGGTGATTTGACATGTAATAGTAAATAGAGGATATATTTTTGTTGACATTTGCATTTAGTTCGAAATCCGGTCTGTTGTATATTTGTATTTTAAAGAGTGGAAACTCTATCAAGGCTGAACATGTGACATATCTTTTACATTTTTTAATCCAAACAACAATAACTATAATTTTTGTCAGACCAACAGACACAGCAAAAATCTGAGAATTACTTGACTTTGAAGCCAATGAACCAGAAACTAATAATATACTTGACACCTCTTTTAATGTCAGGTGTTAAACTGCTAATTGGAACACCGTGATCTTTTCCCAACTCCACCAAGTTACCACTGTTGGTCTGCCCTTAGTAAGGGCATCTGCCAAATATTGTAAAAGCAGTAACCCCCTCCATTATGTCAGTAGAACAAAGGACTAGAAAAGTCTATGACTAACTCAGCCAATAAACCTTTGAAAATGTTATTTTGCAGCATCCATTGGGTGAACCTACAACTACAAGAAGGACATTAGTATGAATTCTGTCACAGTCCTCACCAGATGTATGCTACATAGACAATAAAAACATAGCGTTTAGACTGTGTTGTCAAAATAAATTATTAATTGTTAGAGGTTTAAGAATTGCAGCATTGTGTCTTTTTTCACAATTCTTTTGGAATGCTCATACACCTATACTTGTTTTAAACATGTTTTAAACTTTTTTTTAATATGTAGTTATAAAGACTCATTTCCAAACCAAGAAAAATGTTGTTTGTAAATAGGAAATACATATATATGGATAGTTTGCATAAATGGATGAGGGATTAATATATAGCTTCTCATTATGAAGCAGTTATATTGAATCCTTAGTTTAGTTTCACAGAAACATTACAGTACAGTTTCTATCTTATTACAGCTAATAGAAAGACATTAACATTGGTGCCACTCGAGTTTCCGAATCCCTACAGCGTTAAAGCGTATATGTTATTGTGGCAAACTATTAAAAATGTGTTGTTTCATGCTCAAAGCTATTAAAATTGTCATTAGCCTTGAGGGCTCTTATACAAGCACTTCATACCAACAGGTATTCTTTGGTACTACATGTTAAAGTGAATCCGTGTTAACAACATTTGCATCTTGCTCGTTTCAGTTGGCAAACTTAGAATGTTAGGTAAGAAAAGATGATGAATAGCCAAACATTGGTGCATGAGGAACAATTTCTTACAACAGAGCACATTTATAATGACAAGCAGTTACATGTACCAGCATGTACACACACACACACACACACACACACACACACACACACACAGGCAAATACACACGCAGGGATTTCTCTTGGCCTATGCAATCCCACCACTGTCCATACAATTACAGAATAATTTGTGTGAAATAATAATAATAATAATAATATAAATCAAACATACAGCAGAAAAAAATAGGTAGGCAGCAGATGACTTGGCGATCAGAAGGTCTTTAGCAGTAGCTAAACAAGAGCTGGATGCAGAAAACCTAGAAAATCAACGCAGCGTGAAACTAGCGTCATCATGAGTCCTTATACACATAGAACACCGAACCAGTATGTGTAAAATGTGTGTATATATAGTGTTGCGTGGTTGATTAGTGGGTGAGTATAAGGCAGGGGTGTCAAAGTCAAATATCACAGAAGGACAAAAAATTTGCTACAAGCCGAGGGCCGGACTGTTTCAATATTTATTAAAAAATATTGAAATGATTGCACAGCCTTTTGAACCAAGACGGAACACAGAGTATATTATTTAATGATAAAATGAATGAAGCCATATTTTCTTATGGCTGTCAGTAATTTAAAGGGAAGCATTTAACAGGCAAATAGCAAAAAAGTAAATATGTTCCTTAATATCAAGATAAATGCAAGTATATCAAAAGTATAAAGTATATCAATGAAACTACAGCATTATAAAGTACATTGTTGTGCTGCTCTATGATCACCAATCACTGTTTTAAAGTTAGAAAATGAGAAAATAAAATAAATCAATCAAATCAGTTGTTTTCTTTCTCATGGATTTCTCTGCAATTTTCCCCAAGTCCATTCAGCTGAAAAATAAATATAAATAAATAAAATAAAATACAATAAAATAAAATAAAGGAAAATGATTCGTTAATGGCCATTACCATGTTGGAGAAGGGAACAGAGATGATGAGGATGTGATGGGTAGATATGGCTTTAAAGAGAGCAATGTGGAAGGGCAGATGGTGGTAGATTTTGCTAAAAGGATGAAGGCACATATTTTAAGAAGAAGGAAGAGCATCGGGTGATGTATAAGAGTGCACACAGGTAAATTATATTTTGTGCAATAGAGGTAATCTAAAAGAGATTGGAGACTATAAGGTGTTGGCAGGCGATAGTGTAGCTAAACAGCATCTAAACAGTATGGTTGTCTGTAGGATAGCTTTGGACGTTTGGAAGAAGAGAGAGAGGACAGAGAAGAGAATAAGTTGGTGGGAGCTGAAAGAGTAAGACTGTAGTGGAGGAGGTCAGTCAGGGGGCTCAATGGTGAAGAGTTGTTGAATGATTAGGCAACGACTGCAGCATTGATAAGGGAGACAGCTAGGAACAAACTTGGTGTGACATCTGGAAAGGGAAAGGGACATGGTGGTTAAATGAGGAAGTAGTCAGTTATAAGGACTGTAAGGATATGAGGCAGCAGGTGAAGAGAGGTGGCAATAGCTAAGGAAAAGGCGTATGAGCAGTTGTATTAGAGTTTGGACACTAACAAGGGAGAAAAGGAATCTCCATAGACGATGATGTTAGCGAATGATATTGTGATTTGTGGTGAGAGTAGGGAGCAGATTGAGAAGAATCTGGAAAGGTGGAGGTACACGCTAGAGAGAAGGGTACATGTGAATGAGAGGGAAGGCAATGGACTGGTGAGGCTGCAGGGAGAAGTGGTAGTGTAGGTTAAAGAATTTAAGTACCTGGGGTCAACAGTGCAAAGTAATAAAGTGCGTTAGAGAAGTGCAGAAAAGAGTTCAAGCAGGGTGGAGAAGGGTGTCAGGAGGGATTTGTGATAGACAAGTTTTGGCAAGAGTGAAAGGGAAAGTTTATAGGACTGTAGTGAGGCCAGCGATGTTGTACGGTTTAGAAACAGTGGCGTTGTTAAAAAGACAGGAGGCAGAGCTGGACGTGACAGAGTTGAAGATGTTGATATTTTAGGCTACCGTTGCATTGTGAGGAATGTAGTGTTGGTGCGTGCAAAATACCAGCAGGCAGCTGTGGCCAGTGGGCCGGCTTCAGTAGTTATGAAATATTATGCTGGATGCCTTAAATTCATATGGCCCGTGTGTGCATGGTTAGTATTCTGGCAAGAGTGAGCACTGGATGGAGGAAGAGCTTGTAGTGTCAGTGACAAAATGTTGACTTTCTTTGGATAATGAAAACACAGCCATGTGTTTGTGTGTTAAAATGTATTACATACTAAGGGTGGAAAGGGATTAGCAAGATTTAGTCTATCAGATAAATAGTTTTGAATCTGAAGGTACCATGATTAGGTTAATGTTTTATGCGTTTTACATAAAAAACATTCAAATAATCATCAAATTGCAAAATAATAAAAGAAGTATAAGCAAGTTAAAGAATAATTAGTATATATACCAAAGCTTCTGGACTAATATTAAGCCACATTTATTTAGGTATATTAATACTATATTAATGAATTCTGATGGCTACTACCAAAATAGTTTAGGAACATTATAGGAATATTGAGTTAAATGAGTTAAACATGCTTCTAAAGCACAACCACAAAAATTTTAAAATAAATGATTGAATTTGAGCTTTGAGCATTACATAAAGTCCAAAAACATGCATATTAGGTCAATCTGTGATTCTAAATTGTCCGTAGGAGTGAATGTGTGTGTGAATGGTTGTTTGTATATGTGTTGCGTTGCTATGGACTGTCAACCTGTCCGGGGTGTACCCCTGCTTCTTGCCCAATGTAATGACAAAATATTTATTCTTAAAGTGCAGATCAGCTTTAAAAAAATCCTTGCACATTTTTTTTAATATTGCAAGTGCTTATTTTTCTTATTAATGCTCATTTTAATGCACTGTGCCAGAATTCTGTCAGAATATTTTTTTTTCTTTTTCCTTTTATGAAATTGGAAGGCACTCAACTTTAAAAGGATGCGTTATAGTTAACGTTCACATTTGTTCACATTTTCTTACGGATTACAGATTCTAAAGCTTGCAGTGTTTTATATATATGGAGAGAGCGAGAGAGAGAGAGAGAGAGAGAGAGAGAGAGAGAGAGAGAGAGAGAGAGAGAGAGAGAGAGATCTGCTTTAGCCAAACTGATTTCCATCAAAAGGGAAACACTAAAGCTCAATCATTTTTTTTCTTCTGCTGATTATGCAATAGAATTTTTTTTTTGCCATTCGTTACCATGAATCTGTTTGCTCTGCACCATGGCTTTGAAATTACAGTTTGCTAAATAGTGTCATAAATCCATAAAAGATTTTTGTACGTTAACCTATATTTTTAACTGAAATAAAAAAAAATGTTTCTCCAATGTTTCTGAAATGAAAAGCAACCAATCTTAGTATTATTGAAAATGGTTTTAATCTTGTGAATAATATATGAACTGCAGCTGACGCTAACGGTTCCTAGATAATATCTAGTCAGCATGACCTGAAAATGATCTAGCATTTAGATTTACATTTATACGGTTCATATAGAATTGTAACCTTTGAGGAAGTATATTTTAATTAATATAAAAATAGCAATCAAAAGCTTAAACTGGACTGTCTCTGAAAGCCCCTGTTCACCAGTCCATCACAGGGCAACACATACACAAACAACCATTCACACACACATTCACTCCTATGGACAATTTTAGAATCACCAATCAACCTAATCTGCATGTTTTTGGACTGTGGGAGAAAACCGGAGTACCTGGTGAAAACCCACACACGCGTGGGGAGAAGATCAAACTCCTCACAGAAATATCCCCGGCCTGGGAATCAAACCAGGGACCTTATTGTTGTGAGGCGACCATGCTATCCACTACGCCGCCCATGCTATGCAGCCACTTTTCTTTCTACTCAACGTATTAAGTAGAAATTTGGAGAAAAGCGTATGTTTCATTTATTTCTACAGCAAAGTAAAACACAAGACTTCAACACAATTGTAACAAAACAAAAAACAATTGTAGTCTCAAACACAGGTGTGTTGTGTCACTACAGCCTTCAGGCAAGCTTGAGGGCATTTTATTAACATAATGATTATGCTACTACAGGCCAGTAAACTATTGCTACTGAGAAAAAACGAATGTATTTATGGATGTCTGCAGCTTGCAGTGGAGGTCAAGAGAAGCAAACTGAAGAGAGACTTGTAATAAGACAGGTAAAAAAAATAACTCCTTTATAAGTGGTTGCATCTGCTGTTGGATACCTTGGCCCCGTTTAGGTTTAAGGTTACATAAGTCTATCATTGGTAGCCCAATGCCACAAATAAACTTTAGGTAAAAATCTTCAGTGACAATGAGATGTAATACCCTGATTGAATATACTGTAACTATATACATTAATTTTTTCTTATATCCAAATCTGATAATCTGTGTGTTGCAGATGTATGAGTTCTGCTGAGGTATGCAGTTCTGCAGAAGGAAATCTAAATATGTTTTCTGGCAAAGGCAGCTTAGGAACTGCTGAGGGATGCAAATGTGTTTTGCGTTTAAAGAAATTGTTCAGAATATATATTGTACATTAATGTTGTCAGGGGGCAGCGCGGTGGAGACTACGCGTTAGCACGGTCGCTTCACAACAGGAAGGTTCCGGGTTCGATTCCCGGGCCGGGGATCTTTTTGTTTGGAGTTTGCATTTTCTCCCAGCACTTGTGTGGGTTTCCTCTGGGTACTCCTGTTTCCTTCCATGGTCCAAAAACATGGACGTTAGGTGATTCCAAATTGCCCATGTGAGTGAATGTGTGTGAGTGGTTGCTCGTCTATGTGTTGCCCTGCAACTGGACTGGCCAACTGTCCAGTGTGTACCCCTGCCTCTTGCTGGGATAGATATCAGCAGACCCCATGACCCCGAATTAGGGAATAAGCAGGTAAAAAGATGAATGAATGAATGAGTGAATGAATGAATGAATGAATGTATGTTGTCAGGTAAATTATTTTTAATAGCTCAAATATTATGCATAAAGAAATAATTATCCAGCCATAACCACAAGTGTTCCTCACTGATTTCTGTAAGTGTATGAACACTCATGACACAAATATGTAGGTTAATATACAAGAATCTTTTGTTGCTCAATGCAGAAATCATTGGTTGTTGTTTTCAATAAAAGTTCTGTAAATAATCCCAGAGCAGGATTTGATCAAATGGGGTTTAATATCCCAGACCTTGTATACTTACTCCAATAAGGTACAGTTAAAGCATCAAGGTAAATAATGGACTATATTAGACTACTATAGTTTTTTACAGTAATGCCACATTTGCTCATGTTAAAATATGTGTAAAAAAACGTGTGTAAAACTGTTTGATATTTAAAGCCAGTGATCCAGAAAACATATAGTTATAGTACTTAAAAATGTTTGCTGGTCATTAAGTGACACCTCTATTAATGTGGCGTATGGTTGTGCAGTGGTTTAGGTATTGGACTTCTAATTGTAAGACCAGTTTCCCCTGTTCCACTGTTGATCCATAAATAAGCACTTTAACCCTTTTTTTGCTCAGTTGAATAAAATAAATCAATTTAAGTCACTCAAAAAAAATGCGTCTGCTAAATGCTGTTTTTTTTACTTCATCTAAATCAATAAAAAACCTAAACAGAATTACTTTAATTTGAACAATACCCAATTGTAAATTCAGATCTGAACTACCTAACAATGAATGTGATCAGTATCAATTAGCATTTTAAATGGCATTTGTTCAGTATTTACCGTAAACAATATCAATTATTTCAAACCTCCCCATAAATGCTTTCCATCTTAAAAGCATTTACATTTACATTTTATTTTGTCCTTTTTGTGAGAAACAAATGTAGCAAAATCAAAAATTCTATTTTTAAACAACTGGATAAAAATACCAAAAGTTAATTTATACGAAATACTCAAGCTGTAATGACAGACATCACAAATTCAATTTTATTTGTATAGCGCTTTTTTTTTTTTACAATAGTTATTGCCTCAAAGCAGCTTTACAGAATGAATGATGAGCACAAAAAGTATTTACATACTCAGATCTGTTGTGAATTGTTTAAAAGAAGAATCCAGTGATGACTTTAACGGGCTCATTTATACATGTCTTATAGGTTTACTGCTAACACAGACCTGGTTACATAGTCAGGGACTAATGCAAAACTGTCAGGCGAGGGATGGGGGAACAGGATCGGGAATGAAGAGAGCACCCACACGCAGGATTGGCGAGTTTAATTTATCCATTTATTAGAAAAAAAGGCAAAAGACAAAAGTAAAAAAGAACGAGATTTAAACTAAAGAAAATCCCGTGAAGGGGAAAAAAAGGCAGGAATGAGACGAGACGAGAACAAGAACATGAACATGAACTTGAATTTGGCTTGAAAGGATATACAGGGAAAAGGGTGAAAGATGAAAAATGAAAGATAATCCAACAGCTCCCAGGAGAATTCTGCCGGCTTATGACCACTCGCAAGTCAGCGCAAGACGAGACTGCGCACCGGCAACGCGCTGGAGACGCTCACACTAGAGGAAGACGTGACAGTCCTCCCCCCTCTACGAACGCCCCCAGGCGTTCTCCTAGGGACCCTTCTGGGAGAAACCCTGACATGACATGAACTGGCAAGAAAACCTGACATGACGTGGCCTGACAAGAAAAGGGGAAAATCCTGACCTGACCTGACCGAAGGGGAAAACCCTGACCTGACTTGACCAAAGGGGAAAACCCTGACCTGACCAAAGGGGTAAATCCTTACCTGATCTGACGAAAGGGGAAAACCTGACCTGACCTGACCAAAGGGGAAAACCTGACCTGACATGACCTGACCAAAGGGGAAAACCTGACCTGACATGACTGAAGGGGAAAATCTGACCTGACATGACCTGACCAAAGGGGAAAAAGGGGAAAACCCTGACATGACCTGACCGAAGGGGAAAACCTGACCTGACCTGACATGACCTGATAAAAGGGGAAAACCTGACCTGACATGAAATAACAAAAGGGGAAAACCTGGCATGACCTGACAAAAAGGGAAAACCTGACATGACATGACAAGACAAAAGGGGAAAACCTGACCTGACCTGACATGACGAAAGGGGAAAACCTGACCTGACCTGACAAGACATGACGAAAGGGGAAAAAGGGGAAAACCCTGACATGACCTGACCGAAGGGGAAAACCTGACCTGACCTGACATGACCTGACAAAAGGGGAAAACCTGACCTGACATGAAATAACGAAAGGGGAAAACCTGGCATGACCTGACAAAAGGGGAAAACCTGACATGACATGACAAGACAAAAGGGGAAAACCTGACCTGACCTGACCTGATCGAAGGTGAAAACCTGACCTGACAAGACAAAAGGGGAAAAAAGGGAAAACCCTGACCTGACTTGACAAAAGGGGAAAAAACTGACCTGACCTGACCAAAGGGGAAAAAACCTGACCTGACCAAAGGGGAAAAACCTGACCTGATCTGACCTGACCAAAGGAGAAAAACCTGATCTGACGTGACGTGACCAAAAGGGAAAAACCTGATGTGACCAAAGGGAAAAAACCTGACGTGACCAAAGGGGAAAATGCTGACCTGACGTGACCAAAGGGGAAAAAACTGACCTGACGTGATGGGACCAAAAGGGAAAAAAAACCTTGACGTGACCTGACATAAAAAGTGGAAAGACCTTACAGGATGAGAGAACCTGACACGAGAAACCCTGACCTAACATGACTTGACTAAAGGGGAAGACAACCTGACATGACTTGACTAAAGGGGGAGAAAACCTGACATGACTTGACTAAAGAGGGAGAAAACCTGACATAACTGAGTAAAGGTGAAAAAACCTGACATGACTGAGTAAAGGGGGAAAAAACCTGACATGACTGAGTAAAGGGGGGAAAAAACCTGACATGACTGAGTAAAGGGGAAAAACCTTACATGGGGGAAAAACCTGACATGACTGAGTAAAGGGGGAAAAACCTGACATGACTGAGTAAATGCCGAAAAAACCTGACATAACTGACTAAAGAGGAAAAAAAACCTGACATGACTGAGTAAAGGGGGGAAAAACCTGACATGACTGAGTAAAGGGGGAAAAACCTGACATGACATGGGTAAAGGGGGAAAAAACCTGACATGACTGAGTAAAGGGGAAAAACCTGACATGGGGAAAAAACTTGACATGACTGAGTAAAGGGTGAAAAAACCTGACATGACTGAGTAAAGGGGAAAAACCTGACATGACTGAGTAAAGGGGGAAAAACCTGACATGACTGGGTAAAGGGGGAAAAAACCTGACATGACTGAGTAAAGGGTTAAAAAACCTGAAATGACTGAGTAAAGGGGGAAAAACCTGACATGACTGAGTAAAGGGGGAAAAAACCTGACATGACTGAGTAAAGGATTAATAAACCTGAAATGACTGAGTAAAGGGGGAAAAACCTGACATGACTGAGTAAAGGGTTAAAAAACCTGACATGACTGAGTAAAGGGGGAAAAACCTGACATGACTGGGTAAAGGGGGAAAAACCTGACATGACTGAGTAAAGGGGAAAAACCTGACATGACTGAGTAAAGGGGGAAAAACCTGACATGACTGGGTAAAGGGGGAAAAAACCTGACATGACTGAGTAAAGGATTAAAAAACCTGAAATGACTGAGTAAAGGGGGAAAAACCTGACATGACTGAGTAAAGGGTTAAAAAACCTGACATGACTGAGTAAAGGGGGAAAAACCTGACATGACTGGGTAAAGGGGGAAAAACCTGACATGACTGAGTAAAGGGGAAAAACCTGACATGACTGAGTAAAGGGGGAAAAACCTGACATGACTGGGTAAAGGGGGAAAAAACCTGACATGACTGAGTAAAGGGGAAAAACCTGACATGGGGAAAAAACCTGATATGACTGAGTAAAGGGGGAAAACCTGACATAGGGAAAAAACCTGACATGACTGAGTAAAGGGAAAAAACCTGAAATGACTGAGTAAAGGGGAAAAACCTGACATGACTGAGTAAAGGGAGAGAAAAAACCTGACATGACTGAGTAAAGGGAAAAAACCTGACATGACTGAGTAAAGGGGGAAAACCTGACATAGGGAAAAAACCTGACATGACTGAGTAAAGGGAAAAAACCTGAAATG